>CAUJBZ010000517.1:0-101883 GCA_963082915.1 Dolichopus griseipennis | reverse complement strand
ACCAAAACTATAAAAACTTTTCATATCTAATCAAGAATATTCAACTCAAAACCTATAAAACTTTTTTTCTATTTTTACAGAAATATTAAATCAAGCTTAAAATTTTGAAAACGTGATCAAGTTCAAGTTAAAAAAAAAAAAAATTAACAATATAATTTTAAACGTTTATTTGTTTCATTTTTTTCAAAAGTTTTGCAGTTAAGTTAATAATCAAACAAAAAATTTCCATCGATTTTTTAAGCTTTTCAACTTTAAAATGGCAGTTAGAAGCTTCATTTTCAAACATAACGGACGAGCTTTATCAGCTTTGAATTTTTAAAATTTTTCACGTAAACATTAAATCAAGCTTAAACTTTGATAATATTAAGTATAAACCAAATTTAAATAACTTTTCATATCTAATTAAAAATATTCAGCTCAATAGCTTAGCTTATTTTTTTTTAATTTATAAAACTTTTTTCAATTTTCTCGGAAATATTAAATCAAACTTAAACTTTGATAATATTAATTTTGTATTTTAACCAACCTTTAAAAAACTTTTCATATTTAATTAAGAACAGTAAGCACAATATCTTAAGCTTATTACTGTTTTAATTTGAAATTTAAACATAACTGATATTTAAAAAACTTTTTATATCTAATTAAAAATATTTTGCTTAATAACTTAAGCTTTTTTTTTTTATTTATAAAACTTTTTTTTATTTTCGCGGAAATATTAAATCAAACTTAAACTTTGATAATACTAACTTTGTACTTAAACCAAACCTTAAAAATTTTTCATATTTAATTAAGAACAATAAGCACAATTTCTTAAGCTTATTGCTGTTTTAATTTTAAATTTAAACATAACTGATATCCTAACCGCCAAGCTTAATTTAAAATACTCAAACAAGAAAAATATAACTCAACATATCATCATACAATTAAACTTCCACCTAAAAATGTTACAAAGAAAAATGAGAAATTTTTATTAAAAACTGTCTACAATAAATTAAAAGTATTCCGAAAATCAAAATACAAAGTTGGAGATTTTGTTCGTATAAGTTAATTTAAAGGTATATTTGCAAAAGGTTATCAACCTAATTGGTCAACCGAAATTTATACAATAGCGAAAATAAAAAGAACTGATCCAATAACATACAATTTACTTGATTACACACAAAAACAAATAAAAGGCAGTTTTTATGAACCTGAACTTACATCTGTTAAATTTCCTAATGTTTACCTTGTAGAAAAAATAATAAGAAGAAAAGGAAATCAAGTTTTGTTTAGGTGGCTTGGCTTTGATAAAAACCATGATTCATGGATAAATAAAAAAGATATTATTTAATGAATAATAATTTATTAACTTTTAGTAAAACATACTATAATGTTATTTAATATTAAAAACAAATTTTTAAAACCAAGTTTTATATTTTTTTTTTTTTTAACTTGAACTTGATCACGTTTTCAATTTGTATTCATGATCACGCCTTTATATTATTAACAATATAATTTCAAACGTTTATTTGTTTCATTTTTTTCAAAACTTTTGCAGTTAAGTTAATATTCAAACAAAAAATTTCCATCGATTTTTTAAGCTTTTCAAATTTAAAATCGCAGTTGGGAGCTTAATTTTTGAAACATAACGAACGAGCTTTATCAGCTTTGAATTTTTTAAATTTTTCACGTAAATATTAAATTAAGTTTAAACTTTGGTAATATTAACTTTGTATTTAAACCAAGCTTTAAAACTTTTCATATTTTATTAAGAACAGTAAGTACAATATCTTAATTTGAAATTTAAACATAACTGATATCCTAACAACCAAGCTTAATTTAAAATACTCAAAGACTCAAACTAGTTTAAGCTTATTATCGTTTTAATTTGAAATTTAAACATAACTGATATTTAAAAAACTTTTCATATCTAATTAAAAATATTCAGCTCAATAATCGCTTAAACTTTGATAATATTAACTTTGTATTTAAACCAAGCTTTAAAACTTTTCATATTTTATTAAGAACAATAAGTACAATATCTTAATTTGAAATTTAAACATAACTGATATCCTAACAACCAAGCTTAATTTAAAATACTCAAAGACTCAAACTAGTTTAAGCTTATTATTGTTTTAATTTGAAATTTAAACATAACTGATATTTAAAAAAACTTTCATATCTAATTAAGAATATTCAGCTCAATAGCTTAAGCTTATTTTTTTTTAATTTATAAAACTTTTTTTTAATTTTCATAGAAATATTAAATCAAGCTTAGAGTTTTATAATATTAATTTTGTATTTAAACCAAACTTTAAAAACTTTTCATATTTCATTAAGCACAATATCTTTGAAATTTAAACATAACTGATATCCCAACAACCAAGCTTAATTTAAAATACTCGAAGACTCAAACTAGTTTAAGCTTATTATAGTTTTAATTTGAAATTTAAACATAACTGATATTCTAACCGCTAAGCTTAATTTAAAATACTCAAAAGCACAAAACTTTTTACTTATCACAATTTTATTGCATAACTTTAGGAGAACTGCCGAAAAAAGCTCCTGCTGCCGCTGAAACGGCATTAAAAAAGCTTTAAAAAAGCTCCTCCGCCGCTGAACCGGCATATACATACTACTAACATTGTAAAATATGCTAATTTTAGAATGGGCACTTGGAACTCATTTGCTAGAATTTTATTTGATGTGTCAGCCTCAACCCTATGTATACTACTATTCCACTTGAAATCTTCAACGCCTTCGCTCTTGCAATTTATTTAAAACTAATAATCATAGGACTAACTATGGCAAATTCGAACCTATTAATAGAATGCTTATTATAGGTAATAAACATAAACATTATATTGACTTTACACTTTCAAAACACTCTCAAAAACAAAAATTATACAATCGCTATTATTAGGATTATTTTTGTTATGTTTTTCTTGTAGTAATGTAAAGTTTATAATTTTTAACTTTTAATTTTAATTTTAGTTTGAACATATTTATAATTAGTCAAATATGTAATTTTTTATATTGATTTTAATTGTATAATTTTAATTGTTATTTGTATGATTTTTTGTAAACTGTTTGTGTTAAGCAGTATAATAAATAAATTCCGTCTAATGAAATTTTTTTTGTATTTTTGATGCGTTATTATGATTTTTTTTTATATTCAAAAATAAATATAAAAATACTAATCACTAAGTAACATTTTTAGAAATAATAAGTTTAAATAAAAGAAATATGAAAGTAATACACAACTTATTTTTTTAGGTAAAATTTTATTCATTGTCAAAAATTGTAAAGTTTATTATAATTAAAATTGAACCGAGTTCGTTATAAATGAAAACTACTGTATAAACCAAATGTATTGCTTTCATTTCGAACAGAACTCATTTTTTTTCGTTCACTTTTTCAGATAAAAAAAAAAAAAACAAAAGCAAAAACAAAACAAAAATTTTAAAAAAATTTCAATCTCCTTGTTCATTGAACTTTTGAACTAAACAAAAAAAAGGAAGACATAAGTCGGCGCATATAACAGTTTGATTGAGCTGCGAGTTACAACCGAAAATTAATTACATTTACACAGAAAGTCGGCGCATAAAATTAGAGTCATTAACTTGACCGCGTGACCGTTAAATTCAAATTTAAGTTAAATTAAAGACGGATTTTCACCTGAAAAAACGCAATATTCTAAAAAAAAACATAATTGTAAAACAAGAAAAGCCTTTCTTTTGGTTGTTGTTTCATTACAATTGGTCTTATAGTTTACCCGAAAAAGGGATGTTTATATTTGTATGGGAAAAAATAAGCCGATTAAATACTATGATTTACTCACATTTGGTTCGATTTCAGTCTAATTTTTATAATTTATCACAAAAAAAAATATTGACAGTCTGTTATTAGGCTTACACAACGAAAACATATCACAGAATTGATTTATAAATATATAAAACATAAAAATTTGAAACTCCTCTATTTGTATTTCAAAGCAATTATTGATTTTATTTCAGTTAAAACATAGAAAAGAAAATCATTTTTAATTTGCAATTGTCAAGTTTATAAAGATCAGTTCTAAAATTTGACGTTTATAAAATGACTAATAATATATATGATGACATGTTTTTATTGTGTAAGACTAAAATCGTACCAAATGTGAGTAAATTTAAAAAAAAAATTGTATTTTGTCTTACACAAAAAAAGACATTAACAGCGCGTTGAACTATTCTATACTACACTCATAATTCAAATTAAACGTTTTGGTTCTCTTATCTATTTGCCACTATTTCTTAAAAAATCGGTTTATAATTTGTTATGAATGTGTAGGTATGCACATTTTTTATATTTTAAAATATTTTTTTAACTTAATTTTATAATTATTTAAAATTATTTACTTAATTCATTTTATACATTATAGTTTTATTTTTTGTTCAAATCGGAATATCACAACGTTCTTTCGTCTCAATATAAGAATACAAAAAAAAAAAAAATTATATTTAAGTTGTTCAACTTTGCAAGAGCGCATACCAAGTTAAAAACATCGTATATGGGATGCATAATAATAAATTTAAAGTTATGAGTACTGCCTTAATTATTTATTGTGTGAAGTATAATTATAATAATTTTGTAGGTCAAAATCTTTTTACATGTTGTCAAGGTCTCACCAACACTTGTTTATTATATATATGATTATTTTTTCAAATCGAATTATCACAACGTTCTTTCGTGTCATTAAAAGAAAAACACAAAAAAAACAAATGACATTTAAGTGGTTCAACATGCCCATACACGATTCAAGTTTGCAAGTACGCACACCAAGTTGAAAACATCTTGTATGGGATGCATAATAATAAATTTTAAGCTATGAGTATTGCCATCATTATTTATTGTGTGAAGTATATTTATAATAATATAAAAAAATATATATAAATCTCGCCAACACTTGTATCTAAATCTTGTGTAATTTTATCCTTTTCGTTTTGAAGAAATAGATGCAAAAACGTTGTATGGCAGCTCCCCTACACCTACGTAAAGTTTCAAAATGTTACGACTTCATTTTCGGGGAGCTACCACATAAAGTTGTTTATTTGATAATTGTAAGTCTAATGAAGCTACGAGATTAAAATTAAAACTGGGCAAGTTACTTGAACAAAGTTGGACTTTACTCGGACCAACTTTTAGGGTGGACCAAATTTTTCTTTTTTTTAAGTAAAAACTATTGGACAGGGTGGGTTAAACTTTTTTTTCCAAGCCCTATCTCATACTAAATTATAATTCATTATGGTTCCAATTTGAGATCAATATACTGAAATAAGTGCTAGTATTTTTCAGTTTTGTTAGACACTCTGATCATATAAATAACGTTTAATAAATAATTACTACCGGTTATTTTTTAAAATTTCAGGGTTCAGTAAAGAGTAAAAGGAAATAATATCACACAGTTCGGTTGATGTGGCACGGCGCGAAACCTTGTGTCGAGCCCGCCGAAGAGAAACTGCGCGCATGCTGCTATACCAGTGTTTATAAAATTATAAACTCAATAATAAATGGTATATCATCTTCCCTGTTCATATAATTCAATATGCACTTTAAGAAATTAATAAAAACAAATAAACAAAACTAACTTAGATCTTGCATTTATCTGCAATTTCCATTTATTTGTCACATTACTTTCCAACATATCTTTAAGCTATTATCTTTGAACAAACATTCAATATGAAAAATTTTTTTTCAAAGCATATTCATGGAAAAATTATAATACTTTTGAAATAAACATTAATAATATGATTCAAAAATTCAGTTAGTATATGGCATTATTTTTTTTATTCATACAAGAGAAAAATTAAGGTGTTAACAGTTCAATAATTCAAAACTATGTTAAATTAAAAAGGAACTAATGCAAATGATCTAGCACCAGAATCAAATGAAACAACACTAGTAACCAATGAACAATCAATTGAATTTAATGCCAGAATTCAATTAACTAACACCAGAATCAATGAACAAACATTAGAAAACAATTTTTTGATTTTTTTTATTTTGGGAATGCAACAAGCAATATTTTTGTGGACTATAGTATCGAATAGATTTAGAGGGAACGTAATCATCTTTCAGAAAAGATTAAACTCATAAAAGAATTTCTAACAGCTACGAAATAACTTTGAACATTCTAAACCTAACGAAAAACGAGGAAGAGTGTAGTACAGTAGGCTGTGTCAACCTTGGGATACCCGTTTGACCGTAATATCGACATTATATCATCCGTTGAATTACTTTTGACAAAATTTTAGTCAACCACCTTTATTAGGTATAGAATTATGCTCATCTAAAAGATGAAGTTAAATGTTAACCACTAGAACCCATTGCACTACCCCAACTAAATTTTGCACAAACTTTGGCCATAAAATTAAATTATTTTGTGTAAAATTCACTCACTTGTGTAAAGACACTCAGCTTTGGTATATGAGTAATGCTCATATAAAAATAAAAAAATTGTCTGGCAAGTACCCGAACCCGCGGAGCAAACTGGCTGGATTTCCATAGCGATGACGACTTTAGCATAAAAACGAATTTGTGAAAATTTCAGAAAACTAGCTACTTTATTTTTTGAGTTATCGTGGGGACAGACTGACATACATAGCTAGATCAATTCTGATCCGAACCATACCTTTAAGTTTATTTTTATACCCTACACCTATAGAATAGGTAAAGGGGTATATTAACTTTGGTATGGTGTTTGTAACCACCTAAAGGAAGCGAGCTAGATATGGAAAAGTATATATATTTGTGATCAGCGTGACCGCCTTAGTCGATATAGCCATGTCCGTCCGTCCGTCCGTCCGTCCGTCCGTAGGCACGATAACTCAAAAAATAATGGAGCTATCTTGATGAAATTTTAACTGTAGGTTACTAGGACTGAAAGTACGGCGGGGATTGCATATGGGCGAAATCGGCCCATGGGTTCGGATTCTGGACCTTTTAATCGGTTTCAGGGCTAACGAACAAATATAAAAAATCACGATAACTCAACAACTAATGGCGCTATCTTCATCAAATTTGTGCTGTAGGTTACTAGTAATGAAACTACTTCGGGAATTGCGTAAGGTCGGGATTGGACCATGGGTTCGGAACCTAGAACTTTTTGATCGAATTTAGGCCAAACGAGCATAATTCCGAAACCAATGAAGATAGAACCTCCAAATTTAGTATCAGGATGTCCCTTCCTATTTCCTAAGTGTCTTGTGAATTTGGGTCCCATTGGAGTAGTGGGTCGGGGACCAGCCACACATTTCCGAAGACCTTAAAGCATATCTTTAAAATTAATAAAGATAACAACTTGAAAAAATGTAGAAGCTTCCAATTTGCCACAAGGGTGTTCTTTACTATCTCTTGCGTGTTCCCCTAATTTGGGATCAATTGGAGTGGTGGTTCTGTACCCCTCTCAGACCTCCCAAGTTTTAAAGGCTTATAATCGAAATTACTAAAAATAGTTACTTAAAATTAGGATAGACCGTTCAAATTGTGTACAAGGGTTAACTAGTACTATAAGTACAGCGCGGACTATATAAGGGCGAAATCAGCCCAACGGTTCGGATTCCGGACCTTTTAATCGATGTCAGGGCTAAGGAACATATATAAAAAATCACGATAACTCAACAACTAATGAGGCTATCTTCATGAAATTTGTGCTGTAGGTTATTGGCAGCGAAACTACGGCGGTGATTACGTACGGTGAGGATTGGGCAATGGGTTCGGAACTTAGAACTTTTTGATCGAATTTAGGCCAAACGAGCATAATTCCGAAACCAATGAAGATAGAACCTCCAAATTTGGTATCAGGGTGTCCCTTCCTATTTCGTAAGTGTCTTTGAAATTTGGGCCCCATTGGAGTAGTGGATCGGGGCCACTCAGTTCTTAGGCCCTTAAAGCATATTTTCGAAATTAATAAAGATAGTAACTTGAAACAAATGTAGAAGCTTCCAATTTGCCACAAGGGTGTTCTTTACTATTTCTTGCGTGCCCCTTTAATTTGGGATCAATTGGAGTGGTGGTTCAGAACCTCTCTTAGACCAATGTGTAAAAGCTTATCATCGAAATTAATAAAACTAGTAACTTAAAATTAAGATAGAGAGTTCCAATTGTGTACAAGGGTTAACTAGTATTGAAAGTATGACGGGACTGCATATTGTCGAAATCGTACCATGATTTCAGGTCCTGGAACCCTTGAAAAGTTCAAGGACTAACAAACATATATCTTACAAACACCATAACTCAAAAAATAATGCCGGTATTTTGATGAAATTTAACAGTAGGTTACTAGTAATGAAAGTACCATGGGAATTGGTTGTGGTCGAGTTTAATTTCGAAGCCAAAGAATATATTTCCTATGTCCTATGTGTCTCCGAAATCTAGACTTAATTGTAGTGGTTCAGCTATGTTCAAAGATACTTGCTGCATTTATGTAAAATTTATTTTTATATTTAAATGAATTATATGAAAAGGTCTAAATTTTTAATTGTATTTTAGAAATACATTTATTGCATATTTTGCGTTTATAAGCTTTTCTATTAGGTATATAAACTAACCATTTAAAATAATTGCAATTTTTAAAAATTTGGATTATTAAATATATTATGCTTTGATTATCTTTTTATCACAAAATTTAATAATTAGAATTTTTTCATTTTGTAATTGAATTGGAATAAATATATTTTTATTTATTTCAAGTTTGTTTGTTTTTTAATATTTTTAAATAGATAAATTAGTAAGAATTTGTAGTATTTTTTAATAGATAGGGTAATTAGAAAATGTTTTTAGTATTATACAGTTAATTTGGTTAGCTATGTCTTACGATCAAATTAATAACAGCTTCTATGGTGTTAAAATGACCTATGGATATGTCATTAAATTTGAACCAAATAGGTGTAGGGTATTTCTAAGTCGGTTGCACCGACTGACTGTTTCTTTACTTGTTTTTTCTTTATATATTACTTTTTATTATTATTATTATACTCATTTAGTAATCTCAAAGTGAGTCCAAATGCTCGTAAAAGAGTATATATATATTTATAAATTTAAAAATACAAAAGAATAAAAATAAATATTGGAAAACAGTGCAAAAAAAATAGACAATAGCTTAAAAATAAAAAAGAAATAGTTAAATAAGTTAAAACAAGAAAAAATTAAAATAGTTCAAAATAAAAAATCAGATAAAAAGAGATAAAAATCCAAAAACATTCAAATAAAATAAAAAAAATACAAAATACATAACAAAACATTAAATTAATGACAAATAAAATTCATTTACCATTATGTTTAAAAGTATGTAATTCATTTGTTTATTTCAAATTACTAGGAAGTTTATTATAGTAACTATATTCTAAGTTATATATAGCGTCATGATTATTAAATCTTACTGCAGAGGAAATTTTTCGAATATTATCAGCTGTTCCAGTGTCATAATTGTGATGTAAATTATTCAATGATGGTCTCATGATGGTATTGATGTTATTATTAATCATAATGTGTTTATGTGGTTGACAGCTTACATTTTATTAAAAGTTTAAATGTTAGAATTTTATCATTTTTGTGAATTAGTTTGGTATTTAGATTTGATGTACTCATTATTTTTATTATTTACATATTTCTTATACCAATAATTTTTTCGCTCAAACAATATTATACAATCACTATCTATCCAAGGTGCCACAAATTTTTAAGTTTCTTTTTAGTTATACAGGTAGCTCTATTGATTGCAGTTTTTATTTCAAGTGTTTATTGGCCATTTCATTAACATCTGTAAATGTTAATGTATTCAATTGTTCAGCTATTTTTTTATAGTTAATGTTTTTGTTCAGGTCATGTTCTATTGTATTTTTAAATGAAAAGAGTAATATTGATATTTGAATTAGGATTGCTGCTGAGTATATGATCAAAGCATGTACCAGATTCGTGTTCGGACGTGTAATTTCGTGACAACAAAAGAAATGACTACATGTTGGTAAGATTGCACATTATTATCAATATTGTTTCTGATATTAAAGTTAACATTGCCAATAACTAATAAATATTTTGGTTTTAGATCAGCAAGATAATTGTCAACATAAATTAGAAAACTATTCTAAAGAATTGTTGATTTGTTTGGGGGTCTGTAAATTACTGTAACAATTGTGTTGATATTAACATGGTTTATTTCGATAGATTTAAAACTATTAAAATCTTCTGAAAAAATTTTTAGTGTTTTATAATTTATGCTTTTATGAACAAATATAGCAGCGCCACCCCCACTTCTATTTGATCTTCCTGATACAATGATAGAATAATCCGTAATATTTATTCCATGGAGTGCTGTATCCAATATCCAAGTTTCAGATATACATATTAAGTGAATGGCCTATTTTAGTGAATCTAATAAGTGCGTAGTTTCGTCAATTTTGTATTTTAAACTTCTAGCATTTATGTATAAAAGTTTTTAAAAGAATTTTTTTCTTTTATTTGAATATCATTAATATTAAATTTGTAATTACATTGGTGTTAAGTGGCAGTTCATATGTTAAAATATTCAGCATCTAGATGTGATTCTTGTAAAATTCTTATTATTTTACTTTTTGCAATTTTTCGAATAAGTATTCTGCCATTCTTAACCTAATCATTTTAGGTCTCTCGCTTTTTTATATTTAACACAAATTATTTTGTTTTTATTATCTTTATTATTGCTAAAACTTTTCATTGTTGGTTTTATTCTTTTAAGAGCACTAATATGTAAGCATTTTTTGTTTATATTATTAATATGAACTATAATTTTAACTATCTCTCCGGATTTATCTGATGATAGTTTTCCAACATACGCATCTTTAATATCACTAGCATTAACTTTTATGTTACAACCTGCGCTAATTTAAGTACTGCAGAGTTTGGATCAACTTCACTAAGTCCGTCAGGTAACGCTCCAACAATTTCAATCTGGTTATCGAATTGGCTTTGCTTGATGTTTTGAAGTTCCATGTAGTTGTACTTTTTTTTTTTTTTTTTATTAATTGTATTAGTATAATATACTATTTTTAACTCATATCCAAATATAAAATTTAATTTACAAAATTTAATTTACAATTTTGAAATAAGAAATGAAACTATATAGAAAATGAGTACAAAATTTAAGTATTTTGATTATCTACACTATCTAACTATCTTTTAAAATTCATTATGTATCAAATACTGGATCAAAGTTGATTTCATCTTTTAATATTATACATTTTCATTTCTTAAATCCAGGTTTTCATCAACAAGGGTATCTATAAAATAATTCTTCTTATTTTTAAACTTCTATTTCTTTATTTTGAAATTTCTATTGTAAAATATTCAGATTTAATTTGAAAGCTTCGCTAATTTTATTCCAGTCTTCATAAATATTTTTATACCCGTGCATACAAATAAGGTCTCGGGTATATTAAAATTGCTCCTCCGTGTGTAAAACATCGATGAAGGAGAGCTAGATATAATGTCAAAGGAACATATCGGATCAGCATGGAAAAGTAAATCGATCTTGCTATGTGTGTCAATCTGTCCGTCCGTCCTTGACACAATAGCTCAAAAACTAAGAGGGCTAAAGTTTTGAAATTCAAACAAAATTAAAATATATGTGGCTGACTAGTTACTAGTATTTTCTTTTTGGCACGAAGTTTAATATTAAATAAATATTTTAATTAAAAAATAACACGTTTGTACTTAAAAAATGATACTTAACGAAAATAAAAGAAAAATTTTACAGTTTCAAGTTAAAAAAATTTATAGATTTATTGAAAGTTAGTTTAGCAAAATTTACAACTTAATGAAGTGTCTATCACATTTATTGGGAGAAATTATTACGAAGTTTATCTTCAATATATTTTTAGTGGAATTTTAGTGTTTTTTATCTAACTGTTAAAATTATTAGAATTTAGTGAAAACTTGGTTGTTTTCAAAAATATTATTTGAATTATAGTGTATTTTATCTAACTGTCAAAATAATTAGAAATTAGTAAAAATTTGATGACTGTCAAAAATATTATGAAGTTTAAGAAACTTTTATTTCGAAAAATAATAACAAAAAATAATTATTAATTATTCCTTTATTGATTTATGAAATTTGTTATTCATTTGATTTTAGTTTAATTCTTAATTTATTTTATTTTTATTTAATTATTTTACCATGATTAAACCTCAGTTACAATGTTTGTATGATTAAAAACCTCAGTTTTCAGTCAAACTTTTATTATTTTAAATATTAAACTTTAGTTTAATTATTTAACGTGAAGTACAATCCTAATATCTTTTCTTTTTAAATTTAATTCACTTATTTAAGGGTTTGTATACTTTTATTTTACGGTTGTCAGTAATTTATATCCGTTTGAACATACTAACCAAGATGTAAAAAAAATAAGGATAGGTTAAATAGTATTGAACTAGTATTACAAGGGTTAACTAGTATTGAAAGTATGACACGCATTACAAATGGGCGAAATCGTACCATGGTTTTGGGTTCTGGAACCTTTGAAAAGTTCAAGCGCTAAGAAACATATATCTTAAAAACACCATAACTCAAAAACTAAAGACGCTATTTTGATGAAATTTAAATTCTAGGTTACTAGTAATAAAAGTACCATGGCAATTGGTTTTGGTCGATTTCAGACAATGAATTCGGATTCTAGAAACTTTTTATCGAATTGAGGCCAAACGAGTTTAATTTCAAATCCAAAGAAGATAGAACCTTATATTTGTGGCACAGATAACTCAACAACTAATGGCGCTAACTTCATGAAATTTGTGATGTAGGTTATTAGTAATGACACTATGGCGGGAATTGCTTGCGGTCGAGATTGGACCATGGGTTCGGATCATAGAAGTTTTTGATCGAATTTAGGCCAAACAAGCATAATTCCGAAAACAATGAAGATAGAACCTTAAATTGGGTAGCAGTGTGCTTCTTCCTATGTCCTTAAAGTCCTTGAAATTTAGGACCAATTGGAGGAGTGCGTCGGGGGACTTTCACACAGTTCTGAATACCTTAAAGCATATCATTGAAATTAAAATAAAAGTAGCTTAAAATTAAGATAGAACGTTCCAATTGTGTACAAGGGTTCACTATATCAATGAGTTTTAGGGATATCGTCTTAGCTGATTTATATTTAGTTAAAACTAAACTAGAAATAATTCAGGACAACTTTAAACCGGCTAATAGTGTATCTTTATTGGAAGAATTAAAGATAGCTGACTGCTTAGATGAAACGATTGCAAAAAACAAAATTCAGATATTAGACCAGATATCAGTTTTCATCGTTAATACCCGTTGAAAAAAATGATCAAGCACCAGATGCAGTTCTTCAGCCAAATTTTAATTTAAGTATTTCAAATTTGAGCACCAACACTACAGAACGGCGTTTGGTTGATTTTAATAAAAAAACATTCAATTGTGAAGATATTTACTGTAAATCAATTACTCCACGTGGGTTAAAATTTCAACCGAAATATTTTACTTATAAAATCAGCGTTCCATCGTCAACAGTGAAGGCTATCAAAAAATCTAAGGCATGGAAACCAGGCACGATAGTGACGGATTTTAAGGATTCAAGAAAGAAAATTGTAAGTAAAAATATAGAAAAGAATAGTTATTCAAATTTAAAATGAGAAAAATAAAAACAAAAATTTTAATTCTGGAAATGTAAAAATAAACCAAAATAAAAATAAAAAAAAATTAATAAATAGAAGTTATAAATTAAATAAAAATACTAAAATTAGTTCAAATAAGAAACAGGTTAATTTTAATACCCACAATGAAACAAACATTCATACAGAATTATTTCTGTGGAAAATATCCAAAACTTGATAACCGCAAAATTACAGTTTTTCAATAAACGTGTTTGAAAATTTTTAAAAATATTTTGTGACACAAAATGTTTATTTAAAACATTATTAATAACCATTTGAGGGATTTTTAATTAAATAAACGCTTATTTATTTTTGGCAGTGCAAAGATTTGATGTTAAACAGTCCACTTCAAATGTTATCTCAAAAAGGGAAAAATTACGGTTATCAAGTTTTGGATATTTTCCACAGATTTACAACTTCACAACAAAACAACACTAATTTGAATACTTCTATTCTATCTGATAACAATTTTACTTTCTGCACCTCACCACACTATGAAAAACACTGTTTACTAACTTTTTTCAACAAATTCACATTAGTACTAATTTAATGTTACAGATTAACAATAATATTAACAATGTTGTTAATGATAGTATTGATACTATTAGTATAAATAATGATAATAGTATTATAAGTACTGATAATAGTGGGACAGACAATAGTAATAATAGTTTTTTAACTTCAGTAACTTGTTCAACTCCTTCTATTGATAAAAATAAAAATAAGTACTCTAATTTTGTACATGGTGGTATTCACAATAATAAAATTGACAATGGTAATAATATTAACAACTATGCAAATGGTGCCTCGAAATAATCTTCTCAAGGTACCTATCAACCGTAACTTAAATAAATATAATATGTCCTTTTATTATCAAAATGTTAGAGGTTTAAGAACAAAGACTAGGGATGTTTTTTTAAATTCCTCTATTTTAAATTTTGACGTATTTGCATTAACTGAAACGCGGTTAAATTCAACCATATTGGACTTAGAGCTTTTTGATAACTGTTACACAGTTTTTTTACCCTAATGGTGTAATTTCTAAAGGGGGTGGAGTTTTAATTACGGTAAAAAATAATTTTAATGCAAATCAAGTCAATGTCCCTCTATTAGAAAAATTTATTATTGTGAAAATTTAACTTTCTTCTAAAAATTTATATCTCTTTAACTGTTATTTACCTCCTTCGTCTGATTCTGATATTTATACTTCTGTAGGTAAAACGATAGATTTTATTTGCAATGACTTTAGTCCTAAAGATGAATTGTTTTATGTGGTGATTTTAATCTACCCAATCTTAAATGGGTAAAGCATGACGAGGAACATTTTATGATTCCAAAACATATTAGGACCGAATGTGAATATGTATTTATTGATAAACTAAATACTTATTATTTGCAATAAGTCTCAGAAACTTGTAGCTTTCAGGGTAAACAACTTGATTTAGTGTTTAACAAAGCTAACTTTGCTGCTTTAAATCAATCCATTAGTTCCTTTGATTTTTATTCTGTATTTTATAATTCAGATGTTAAAATAATGACAAAAAGGTTTTATGAAGTTATTTTTTAAGGCTTTCGGCAATTTGTACCAAAATCTAAGAATCGAAATCCTTTATTAAGTCCACCATGGTTCAATTCGGATTTGAGAAAACTAAGAAATAAAAAGAATAAAGCTTGGCGTTGTTATCTTAAATCGAAGAATTCGCATGACTATAATAGATTTAAAATTATTTTTTATGAATTTAAATTATTGTCCGAATTACTCTATAATGAATTTATTTCTAGTACATCTTCTAAATTAGTATCAAATCCAAAATGCTTCTGGAAATTTGTTAATTCCACGAGGAAAAGTGACGAGTTTCCTTCTCATATGAAGTATAATGGTGTTTCAAGTAATGATTCTAAAATAATATCTAATTTCTTTCGTGAATATTTCTGTTCTTCTTATAGTAATTCTATTTTTACACCAAATTGTAATGATTCCTCTTTTCCGAAAACTACTTGATCTGATATAAATATTAATGATGGTGTTATTAAAATGTATTTAGACAAACTTGGGAATAATAATCTTCCCGGACCTGATGATATTCCGGAAGTTATAGAGTAGATGATATTTCGGAAAAGTTTTCCCTTCTATCTGGAAACACCCATATGTTAGACCTATTCATAAGAAAAATTCCAAAAATGAAATTATTAATTATCGACCAATTGCGAAACTTTCTTCACTTCCAAAACTGTTCGAATTAACAATGTATGATTCTATTCGTAGTCACTGGAAATCTTTTTTGGTTCATAATCAGCATGGATACATGGATAAAAGAACAACAGTTACTAATCTTGTAGAGTCAGTTTCAACTTTTACAAAAAATGTGGAAGAAGGTTTTAAAACAGATGTTATCTTTACACATTATAGTAAGCATTTGATGTTTTACCACAATCTATAATAATGATAAAGCTGAGGAAACTTGGTTTCTCAGATATTTTTGTGAAATGAGTTGACTCATATTTATCTGATAGGACCTACAGTGTTTTATATAGAAACTTCACTTCTATACTTTTAAACGCCTATTCAGGACTTCCACAAGGCAGTCACTTAGATCCTCTTTTTTTAATAATCTCGGTAAACGATGTTTCTTCAGTCATTGTTAATAGTGAGCTTCAAATATATGGGGATGACATGAAAATTTTTAAGAAAATTGAGTCACTAAATGATGCTTTACTTTTACAAAATGATTTAGATATTTTTTTTAATTGGTGTAAAAACAATAATCTTCTAAATGTAAATAAATGTGCACTTATGTGTTTCACACATCGTCTTAATCCGATTTGTTTTAATTACAGCTTGAACGGAATTAGCATTTCTAAAACGAATTCTATTAAAGACCTAGGCGTTTACTTCGATGATAAGCTTAATTTTTTTAAACTTCATTTTTGTTATATTATATATAAAGCTAATTCTATGCTTGGTTTTATAAAACGTTGGTCGAAAGAATTTAATGATCCTTATGTTCTTAAATCTTTATATTCTTGTCTTGTTAGACCTAATTTAGAATATGCTAGCCGAGTTTGGTCACCATTTTACGAGGTACATATTAATAGGATAGAGGCGGTGCAAAGAAATTTTTTAAGATTTACTTTGAGAAATCTTCAATGGTCAAACCCGCTGATCTTACCTTCTTACAAAAATAAGTTGAATTTAAATCACTTGAAAACTTTAAAATTAAGACGAGAAGTTGCTGATGCTATTTTTATTACTGAACTTTTAAAATGTAACATTTCTTCTCCTCAAATCCTCAGTAACATTTAAATTATTTCAAATAATCGTTTACGTAATACTAATTTATTTACGTTAAGTTTTCATAAAACAAATTATGGCAATTATGAACCGATTCATAGGATGTTGATAATGGGTAACAAACACAAGAACAACATCGACTTCACACTTTCAAAACAAACACAAAAACTTAAATTGTATAAATAGAAATATAAAATCTTTTTTTTTATATATTTTTAGTTGTTTTTGTTGTTCACTTAAATTTTAATTTAAAAAATATGAAATTGTAACCTAATTCATAAGCTTAATTATTTTTTTTATATATTGCATGAAACTAATTGTTAAAATTTTGTAAAGTTTGAGTTAAACTAATAAATAAATAAATAAATATCCAAAAAACAAGATAACTTTAAAACTAATCACGCTATGTTGATGAAATTTAAAGTCTATGTACTAATGAAAATACCGTGGAGATTGCTTATGGTCGAGATCGGACAATGGGTTCGTAAATGAGCATAATTTCGAAACCAATAAAGATAGAACCTTAAAGTGTAAGGCACAGGTGTTTCTTCTTATTTTCTTTGTGACCTTGACATTTGAGAACAATTAGAACCGTTCTTAATCTTGAACTGTTCTTAAAAAAATTTCCATAACTGTAAATGACCAAAAATACAAGTTATTATCTTCTAATATATAAAGAAGAAAATTTGTTTGTTTATTTGTTTGTTTGTTTGTTTGTTTGTCCAGGATTCACGTGAAAACCACTGGTCCGATTGACACCAAATTTTAGAGGAATAATTTTGGGAGTCCGGGGGGTGACATAGGCTATGTCGCATTTTTATAAGTCAGCAGGTTGCGGCTCCAGAGCCGTTTTAAGCTTTTTCGTTTTTTTGATGTCGAGTCGAAACAGTTTGACCGATTCACTTGAAATTTTGCACGAATGTTCTTCTTACTACACGAAATTAATGGTATAAAACTGGTTGGAATAAATTAACCCCTTTCGGCCCGGCGGGCTTCCAAAAAATTTTGTGTTTCCGATTTGTGTCCAATTTTACAGGGTGGTTTTGCAGTCAAAAAGAGAGGCTGGCACAAATTTTTGTTGGGTTCGGTTAACCCGTTTGGGCACGAGGGCGCAATGAAGCTTTTTCAATGTTTTTGATGTCGAGCCGAAACAGTTTGACCGATTGACTTGAAATTTTGCACAAATGTTCCTCTTAGCAACCGCAATTAGTTGCATAAATTTGCATGGAATAATTTAACCCATTTCGGCCTGGCGGGCTTCCAAAAAATTTTGTGTTTCCGATTTGTGTCCAATTTTACAAGGTGGTTTCGCAGTCGAAAATAAAGTCTGGGACAAATTTTTGTTGAGTTCGGTTAACCCGTTTGGGCACGAGGGTGCAAAGAAGCTTTTTCAATGTTTTTGATGTCGAGTCAAAACTGTTTGACCGATTGACTTGAAATTTTGCACAAATGTTCCTCTTAGCAACCGCATTTAGTTGTATAAATTTGGTTGGAATAAATTAACCCATTTCGGCCTGGCGGACTTTCAAAAAATTTTGCGTTTTCGATTTGTGTCCAATTTTACAGGTTGATTTTGTAGTCTAAAAGAGAGGCTGCAAAAAGTTTTAGTAAAGTTCGATTAACCCATTTTCCACGACGATGATATGAAGTTTTCTATATATTTTATTTTCTTATACGATTAAAAGTATTTTATTGAAAATTTTGTACCAGCATTTTAATTAAAACCCACAGGGTTAATTTGGTTTTGACCTGTTTGTGAGTTTTGAACAAAGATTCAATGAAATTTTCAGTTTTCTTCAAATGAAATCTAAAAATCAAAAAATTCAATTTCTTATATATAATGCTTAAAAACATAGTATTTTAAAACAGTTTTTCCAAAAAATAAGCCTACATTTCTCTCATAAAATCATAAAAAAACGAGGAAGAGCGTATTACAACTTTCAGGTGAGTACTAAACAAAATATAAGTTGAAAAGCGAATTTTTAAACCTTTTCTAAACCATCGACTATATTTTATTCAAACGTTGTCAATTCAAGAAAATCCCCTTTTGACCTATAGTCATTTTAATTCAGTTAACATTGTTCACCGGAAACCTACCATCCTCAACTATATCGTCAAGGAGCACCAAATTGTCAAGAAGCAGCATGTATAGAAAAATTAGAGATAATAGTTCAAATTGTTTTGCAAACTGTTTTTTAAAGTTTTTGTTTCGCAATCGATTAAAAGAACTCGACAAACCTTTTTTTTAAGTATTCCCCTAATTCAAAGAAGTTGTACCTACTTTCAAAAATTGGACGTAATTTACTTACAAATTTTTTTTTGAACAATCGTCGGCAGGGGTTAACAACTTTCAAGTCTGTTAGTAAATTGAACTTCATTTTCAAAGAAGAACACATATACGAAATTTGAAGTTAATCTGTTAAATCATTTCTAATATATAGCAAAGCAACGAAAAAACCTATAAAAAGCTGTTGGGCCACGATGGGTTAACGGAACTCCACAAATATTTTTTTGTGGCATTTATAGGCAAAGTAGTATCTCAAAAAATTGGCTGAAACTTGCTTTTTTACAATTTTGAAGCTTCCGGGCAAAGCCGGGTAAATCTGCTAGTTTAATATAAAATTTAAAAAGACATAAATGCTGACATAATATTTTTTGTTAGTTAGGTTCACAAATATTTGTATGAAAGCAAGTGAATGGCATTGTATGATACAAATATAATATTTTAGTGATCAAATTACATTTTTTTGTTTGTAATGTTAATATAGTGAATGGTAATGATTCACATATTTTTTGGTTGATATTTTTGGTCAATGATATTTATATAATAATGAATTAGGTCAATAAATATTGTAATGCACTCTTTTGACCCAAATAAAATTCATTGTAACTAAGCAATAAATTTTTATAATTTATTAGTATTTTTATAATTTGTTGCTCTAGATTAAATTTGTATGGATTTGAATAATTCCAAATTACTATATAAGGATCAATATTTTCAAATAAAAATCAGAGTTATTATACTCCAAATAAAATAATATCGCTTTTATTTTCTTTATTCCTTGGGAGGTCTAAAAGAGGTACCTGAACCACCACTCTAATTGATTATAAATTAGAAAGATACGCAGGAAATGAGGAAACAGTAAAGAACACCCTTGTGGCAAATTTGAAGCTTCTTCATTTGTTTCAAGTTAGTATCTTTATTAATTTCGAAAGTATGCTTCATAATCTTCGGAACTGTGTAATGGCCAAAGTTACAATAAAATTTGGTTCATCTACCGCAGATGGTTCGTGAAGATTTGTTGACAGCCGCCAACTCCACTGGAAAGAATTAAAGCGGACTGAATAAGATCAATTGTGCTCATGTAAGTCAGTGAAAATAAAAAAAAATAAAAACTAAGAAAATAAAACAAATTTTTATACTAAGTTTTGTGTACAAAATTAATAGTTTTTTTTTGATATATAAAAGGAAATAAATTTTCACTTTAGCGAGATATTTTTTACAAAATTTTTAAAAATATTAAATCGTTGAAATTGCTTTTCCTTCCAAAATAGTCATTCTCACAAAAAATTTAAGTAATAAACTATAAATAAATAAAAATTAAAATAATTACTAAAAAAAAAAATTTAATAATTTACAATATCGTTATCAAGTCTTCTCGTCGACACTTGAGGTGAGGCTGCCTCAAGCACAATATTAAATAAAAAAAAAAAAATTCTTTCCTATAAAATAAAAAAAACGATTATACGAATTAATTGTAGTATAAAATATACATTCAAGTACAGAACTTAAGTATGGCATAATAGATTGCCCATTCTAATTTAAATCATTAAATATCAGATTAAATATAAGTGCATTGACCAATATAGAAATATGAATCTGATATATTACAATAACATACAATGATTAATCATGCAATGGTATATAATATTTAGAACGATCATAATGATTGATCATAATCAAATATGTTTCATATATTTCATAAAGGCAATGACCTAAAGGAATGCAATGGTTATATTATGTTTAGTTCTAGTAAATGATAAAAGTAATCGATACTAATTATCGATTTTGTTGTATATGTGTATACTGATATGGCACAATTTTATAAGAATAAGATAGAAAGTTTATTAGTATTAGTAGCGTTAGTATTAAGTTTATAAATATCGTAATTAAGTAAAATAAAGCATTCAGTTTTAAGTAGAAGATAAAACATGTTGTTTCTTTTTATGAATACCATTATATGGCGACCGTGACAAAAAGTGAAATTAATAAAAGTTTTCTTTTATTTCGGTTCGGGTTAATATAAAAAAAAAAAATTTATATAAAGAAAAAATTCTAGTGAAAAAAGGGACAAGAATTATTAGCCCTCAACAAAAAAAAAAAATATATTACCAACTATGTGTAACTAAAAACTAAATAACAATAAATAAATAAAAGAAAAAGAAAAACACTTGTCTAAATAAAAACTATCAGTGAGTGAACAAAAATTTAAATAAAATAATTTGAAAATTCAAAAAAAAAATATAAAATAAACTAAAAAAAAAAAAAGAAAAAAAAAAAAAAAATTTTTTTCTTACTCTTTTTGAAAAAAAAACGAAAAGAAACAGTGCTAAAAGAAAAATAGTGATATCATGGGTGGAACTAAATCAAAAATTGACACCCAGGGCGATATCAACAACAACATTATAATAGATATACTCCAAGAACAACACGACAACGTATATTGGATCCTGTTAATTATCGCAATTATCAAAGTACTTGAAGCAGTGAACTTAATTTACAACGGAATCAGGAAAAATATTAAAAGGAGATACCAGGTGCGAGTACCACAAATCGAGTAATCAAAAAAAAAAAAACACAAGATAAGTCAAATTTTTTTTTTCTTTTCTTTAATTTTTAATAAATTCTCGTTTAAATATAAATTCACCATTATTATTATTAAAATAAACTAAATATGTTATATACACTTGTATAAATAAGCTAAATAATATTGTCAATCGTAAATGTTTAACGAATTAAATTAAATAATGTACAAAATTTTTATTTCTATATGCAAATATTGTAATACTAAATAGCAAACTCATATGGCTTAATATAAAATCTTAGAAATATAGTAAAAAAAAAAAAAAGAAGAAAAAAAATGAGGAAAAGTAGAATATATAGTTATGTACAAAACAAAACTAAATAATATAAATAAATTTTTTTTGAGTGAAAGTAAATAAAAAAAAAAAAAAAAAAAAAAAAAAAAAACATTTCTTTTAAAGTAAAACCTTGCAATTTAGAACCGATAATTAAGGAATTAATGTAATAACGTATACTATAACTTTGAACTTTTTAACGCTAGACAAAATATGAGCATTTTGATTTTTTGATAAAACACCCTTACATGTAAGTATATATATATATAAATTTTTTTATGTGTTTAATAATTTGATAATATATAAACCTATGTACAAAGAACTAATAACGGTAAGGAACGACTTTATAAAAGCTACAAAGACAATATTAAAAAAACACAGGTCAAAAAACCAAACAACATTAGTCCAAAACAAAATAAGAATTACAAGGTGTTATAATAGGTTACTAAAATTAATACAAAAATTGTGGGGTATAACTGAAAATAAAAGAAATTTAATAGAGCATTTCAACTTTGCTAGAGATAGGTTACAAAGGGTGTATAAAGTATTACACTGTGATTATATAGTACCAAACAGTATAAATAGTCTTATGAACATACCAGACGACATTAAATCCGAATCTGAGACAGACAGTAACGACTCCGTAATAGATACAATGGCTTTGACAAATCCAGAATTTCTGAAGTTAGCTTCCTGCACCATTAATAAGAATTATTCCGGGGATCCATTAAGTCTACAATCATACATAGACTCAGTAAACTTATTGGAAGAAATGGCAACTTCGACTACATTAAAAGCCCTACTAAAATCCTTTATGTTATCAAGATTAGAGGGAAAAGCAAGAGAAGTAATAACAGATGAAGACACCCCTAGTAAAATTATTGAAACATTAAAAAGAAAAATTAAAACAGAAAATTTGAAAATTATAGAAGGTAGAATGCAAGCTCTAAAAGCAGATAGAGTTGCATTACAAGAATTTGCTAAACAGGCCGAAGATTTAGCCGAAAAATTTAGAAGATCTCTAATAATGGAAGGGATCAGCAACACAAAAGCAGTCGAATTATCAGTCGAAAAAACGGTTGATATGTGTAGAGGATCAGCAAGGTCTGATCTGGTAAAATCGGTTTTGGCATCTTCTAAATTTGAAGATCCAAAAGAAGTTATTGCAAAATTTATGATAGAGATTAATACGGAGAATAAAGAAAAACTGGTTTTGTCTTTCAATACAAAACCTCAATACCGTAATTTCAGGAACAAAAATTTTAATAATTATAATAATAATAATAAGTATAACAACTTTAACAAAAACAAATCTAGAAATAATCAGTCTAACATTTATAGAAATAACAATTATAGAAATAACAATCCTAATAATAATCTTAATAATAATTTTAATAATAATCGTAAAAATAATAGAAACAATAAAAGGAATTATGGTAGTGTCAGGTACCTGGAAAACACTACAGCCCCTCAATGGCATGGGCAGAGGGGGGCAGAAACTCAAGATACAGAAGAACAATAAATAATCCTGTCAAAAATGTATATACGTTAAATTTAAATTTGTCAGACTATGTTTCTCTAAATACAAAATTACATACGTCTAAACTTAATTTCTTAATAGATACTCAAGCGGATATCTCTTTAGTAAAAATCTCATCTGTCAATAACAAATTCAACTTAAATAAAAATAATACTATAAAAATTAAAGGTATAACAAGCAATTACATAAAATCTTTGGGTACAGTATGTACAAAAATCTATGTACAAAACTATGAATTACCTTGCGAATTGCACGTTGTACCGGATAATTTCGATATACCAGCCGATGGTATACTCGGTAAAGACTTCATAAAATTTTATAAATGTAATATAAATTATGAAAATATGAGAGTTTCAATAAAAACAAATTATAATATTATAGAAATTCCAATCCTTAACGGACCCAATAACCAAACAATGGTAATACCGGCTCGTTCAGAAGTTGTAAGGAAATTTTCTTTGCCTTCAGATAACGATTGCTTGATTTTGGATCAAGAAATTTCAGAAGGAGTATTTATACCAAGAACAATAGTGTCTTCTAAGAACCCTTTTGTTCGCGTTATGAATACGAATTCAGAAAATAAATTGATTCCATCTAGTATTAAATTAAAAACTTTACCATTGTCTGATTTTGAAATAGTAGAATTAAAACAAAATTACAATAAGACCAATAACCGTATTAAAGAATTAAATCAGATCATATCTGAAAATACAAATAAAATGTATATACCCAAATTATTAAAACTATGTAATGAATTTGCCGATATTTTTCAATTAGAAACGGACCCTATGTCTGTCAATAACTTCTATAAACAAAAATTAAGAATTATGGATGACAATCCAGTTTACATCAAAAACTATAGACAAGCGCATACGCAAAAGGATGAAATAAATAAACAAGTCAATAAACTATTAAAAAATAAATTGATTGAACCAAGTCAATCAAATTACAATAGCCCAATAATTTTAGTACCGAAAAAAGGTAATCAAAACAAATGGAGAATGTGTATTGATTATAGGATGGTTAACAAAAAATTAATAGCGGATAAATTTCCACTTCCAAGAATAGAAGACATTCTTGACAATTTAGGTAGAACAAAATTCTTCTCAGTATTAGACTTATACTCAGGTTTTCATCAAGTACCACTAGATGAACAATCTAGAGACATAACTTCATTTAGCACACAATCAGGTAGCTATAGATGGAAAGTTCTACCATTCGGACTTAACGTCTCTCCAAATTCATTTTCTAGAATGATGTCACTTGCTTTTGCAGGTGCGACACCTTTACAATGTTTCCTTTATATGGATGACATTATAGTAACAGGCTGTTCCGAAAATCATCACATGAAAAACTTGAAATCTGTTTTTACAATTTGTAAACAATATAATTTAAAATTAAATCCTGAAAAGTGCAAATTTTTCAAAACTGAAGTTACATACTTAGGTCATAAATGTACCGATCAAGGTATATATCCAGATGACTCTAAATATGAGATAATTCTAAAATATCCGACACCAAAAGATAAAGATGAAACTAGACGTTTCGTAGCTTTCGTTAACTATTATCGTAAGTTCATACCTAATTTTGCTGGAATAGCAAAACCTTTAAATGCTTTAACAAGAAAAAAAAGCAGTCTTCAATTGGAACGAATGTTGTCAAAAATCGTTTGAAAAATTAAAAAATTCGTTATTAAAACCACCAATATTACACTATCCTGACTTTTCAAAAGAATTCACATTAATTGTGGATGCATCTAAAGATGCAGTAGGAGCTGCACTAACTCAAAATTACAACGGTACAGATTTACCAATCTCATTCGCTTCGAGATCATTTACAAAAGGTGAATCTAATAAATCCACAATTGAAAAAGAGTTAGCAGCCATCCATTTCGCAATTACACACTACAGACCATACATTTACGGTACACATTTTACGGTAAAAAGTGATCACAAACCGTTAACATATTTATTTTCATTAAAAAACCCATCATCCAAACTAACACGTATGAGATTAGACTTAGAAGAATATAATTTTACGATCGAATACATAAAAGGCAAATTAAACGTAGTAACTGATGCATTATCACGCATAAACATTAATGATTTAAGGTTGACCCATGCAACGATACAAAATAATGATACCGCTAAAATATTAAAAATGAAAACAAGATCGTCCAACAATAACAACAATAATAACAATGATAATAATGATAAAAATAAAAATAATCATAATGATATACATTCTTCTGAGGAAGACGGTAATAATAATAAAAGTATTAAAATCTACGAAGCTTTAAAAAATTGGAACGTCCCCAAATTAAAAATAATAAAAAATGATAATGAAATGCTAGCCAAAATATATAAGAAAAGAAATTGTATAACAAATTTAAAAATGAATAAATTCGTGAATAAAAAAAAATAACATTAGAGTTATTTTTACGTGCACTAGAAAATGAAACTAATAATTTAAATCTAAACGAATTAGAAATAGATAATAATGATCTTATATTTACACAGTATACTATAAATGAATTGAAGGAAATAGGCAATCAAGTCCTAAATAAACTAAAAATAGCGATAATAAATACTCCTAAAACTATTGAAAAGAGACTCGATACAAATAAACTATTAAACCAGTATCATAATGATCCTATATTTGGAGGACATATGGGACAGAAAAGATTATATGCCAAGTTAAGAACAAAATATTATTGGAAAAATATGGCAAAAGACATAGCAAAATTTATACGAAATTGTAGAAAATGTCAAATAAATAAGACAAAAATGAAACATAAAGAACCTTTACAATTGACAGAGACTCCACAGAAATCATTTGACGTAGTAGTAATAGATACAATTGGTCCCTTACCAAGGACTATAAACAACAATCAATACGCAGTAACAATCATTTGCGACTTGACTAAATTTTTAATAACAGTACCAATTCCCAACAAAGAAGCTAAAACAGTTGCAAAAGCCATAGTTGAGAATTGTGTTCTGATATTCGGACCTATGAAAAATATTTTAACAGATAGAGGGACCGAGTATAAAAATCAAATAATGAAAGAAGTTCTCTCGCTGCTAAATATTGAACATAAGTGTTCTACAGCTTACCATCATGAAACACTAGGAACTGTAGAAAGAAACCATAGAGTTCTTAACGAATACTTACGTTCATATATAAATGAAAATAAAGACAATTGGGACAATTACTTACAATACTTTACTTACTGTCATAATTCAACACCAAATGTGAGTTTTCAAGAAAAATATGCTCCATTTGAATTGGTTTTTGGTAAAACACCAACAATACCAGAATTTATCCTTAACAGCAAAATCGAACCAATTTACAACTTTGACGATTACAGTAGAGAACTTAAATACAACTTACAAGTCATGAACAAACACGCACAGTACTTGCTACAAAAAGCTAAATTAAACAATAAAAGACTATATGACCAAAACGTGAAAGGATACAATTTTAAAATAAACGATGAAGTTTTGTTAAGAAAGGAAAATGCTCATAAATTGGATGCCTTATATAGTGGCCCACACATAATAAAAACTATAGAAGGTTCTAATATACAAATTGTAAATTCAAAAAATAAAGAAGAAATCGTTCATAAAAACAGATTGGTAAAATATAATCGTTAACTTCTATAATATAAACATAAGTTAATTTTAAATCTGAAAATTTTTATTATATTATAACTATTCAATATCCTATTATAAGACTAATAACTAAAATTATTCCTAAATTTATTTTAACATAACATACTTAAGTTAATTTAATTTACTGACCTAGATTAATAAACATATTAATAAATTCAAATGAGTTGGCCAGCTCAGCAAAATATTTAAAAAAAAAAAATAATGATAAAAATAAGAACATAATATGTAAGATTAAACATGAATAATTTTTTTATGAATTTTTTTTTGTATTATTAACAAGTATATTTTAAGTTTCTATTATCAAATTTTTTTTTGTACAAAAGCTATAGCAACAATGTCTACAGTATATGCATATAAAATAAAACAAATATTTTTTGGTCGGCACCCTCGCAGTAATAAAATATAATACATAAAAAAAAAAAAAAAAAAAACAAATTAACAAAAAGAAAAGTGAAAAAAAAAAAACCACACACTTAGTTTTGAATACAAAACAAAAATTTTTTTATGGGTAAAATAATTTTTTTTTCACTTTCCTTTTCTTTCGGAGGGAGATGTAGTATAAAATATACATTCAAGTACAGAACTTAAGTATGGCATAATAGATTGCCCATTCTAATTTAAATCATTAAATATCAGATTAAATATAAGTGCATTGACCAATATAGAAATATGAATCTGATATATTACAATAACATACAATGATTAATCATGCAATGGTATATAATATTTAGAACGATCATAATGATTGATCATAATCAAATATGTTTCATATATTTCATAAAGGCAATGACCTAAAGGAATGCAATGGTTATATTATGTTTAGTTCTAGTAAATGATAAAAGTAATCGATACTAATTATCGATTTTGTTGTATATGTGTATACTGATATGGCACAATTTTATAAGAATAAGATAGAAAGTTTATTAGTATTAGTAGCGTTAGTATTAAGTTTATAAATATCGTAATTAAGTAAAATAAAGAAAAAATTTTTTTTGTTTGACAATATTAAAATAATAAAAAAAACAAGTGAGGACAAAAACCAAGGGTTTTTAAAAAGCGCATTTTCAAAATTATATACGGTTTCTTACTGAGTATTTTATCATTTATTTTTATAAAAATATATATAAAAATAAATGATAATATTATAATTTAGTTATTTCAATAATTTATTAATTATATGACTATTAAGGAAATACTTAGAATATAACCAAAATGCACTTAAGAAAACCTGTTAATAAGTGCGAAATATGATGTTGGAGCTTCAATGTTAACCTTTAATTTTGGAAAAACTTACACTGGTTAATAAGTTACTGTTTTATAAAAACATAAAAGTTTTAATTTTTAAGACCTAGTAGCCCTTCAATGGGGAAGGTTCCCAAATTTTTGCTTAGCAAACTTATGATGGAATTGCCCACCCTCCTCCTGTCCTCACCCTTCCAATTTTTTAGGTTCTAGGAAATCAATTGTGAACTCCACCAAAATCTGGAATTTTATTATCTAAACTAAAATGGTTAAACTAAGAGACAATTTCTTCAATTTAAAGAGACCCTTTAAAATTTAAGAAAAACCTTTAACGTATGTTGAAATATAATGCTGCAGCTGTAAATTTTGTATATTTGTGAAAAAAAATTTGAACAGGTATTCAAGTTACAGGTGTTAAAAATTTTCGAGCTCTTATAGCTCTTAACAGGGGACGTGACAAAAAAATGTCGTTAGCTGACTCCTACTAACTTTGGAGGATCTAACTTGTCGCAAAATTTCAAGACCCTAGCTTGAACAGTTTAGAAGATATGAGGGGCCAAAAATTGTGCAAAAATTGAGTTTTGCTTAATGATAAATTTTTTGTACCGTATGGCAACCCTATACATTTAAGCTTTATTTTTTTGTGAAGCCTATAAAAGCAGCTGTCTTATACCGATTTTAGATTGAAAATACATTTAACAGAACTCTTGTTATACTCATTTAAATATAGAGCTTTTTTGCAATTTTCGGGGGCTGTAACTTCGGCACCCTTAAAAATTAAGAAAACTTTGACACATGTTGAAATATAATTAAAGACCTTTCAATTTTGTATATTACTAAAAAAAAATTTTGTAAAAATTGAGTTTAGTATAATTGTAAATTTTAGTACCGTATGGCAACCCAAAACATTTATAAAATTTATAAAACCAGCTATTTTTTGCCGTTTTCAGATTGAAAATACACTTAACAGAACTCTTGTTATAACAATTTAAAAATAAGGCTATTGTCAAATTTGGGGGGCCTTAGCTCCGTAGTGGGTGGGACTACAGAAAAAAATTCTTCTACGAAATTATTTTTTTTGTAATATCTACGTGCTTAAAATTTCTTTACTCTATTTCAATTAAAAGTTTTTGTAAACATACGGACAGACGGGCGGACGGACAGAGTGAAACTATATAGACACATTTTTACAAAATTTTTTGAAAATGTGCTATAAGAAATAAAACAAGTAAAGAAACAGTCAGTCAGGTCAGGTGCAACCGACTTAGAAATACGCTAAACCTATTTGGTTCAAATTTAAGGACATATCCATAAGTCATTTTAACACCATAAAAGCTGTTGTTATTTGATCATAATACATAGCTAACCAAATTAACTTTATAATACTTAAAAACATTTTCTAATTACACTATCTATTAAAAAATATTACAAATTCTTACTAATTTATCTATTTAAAAATATTAAAAAACAAAAAAACTTGAAATAAATTAAAATATATTTATTCCAATTCAATTACAAAATGAAAAAATTCTAATTATTAAATTTTGTGATAAAAAGATAGTCAAAGCATAATATATTTAATAACCCAAATTTTTCAAAATAGCAATTATTTTAAATGGTTAGTTTATATACCTAATAGAAAAGCTTATAAAAGCAAAATATGCAATAAATATATTTCTAAAATACAATTACAAATTTAGACTTTTTCATATAATTCATTTAAATATAAAAATAAGTTTTACATAAATGCAGCAAGTACCTTTGAACATAGCTGAACCACTACAATTAAGTCTAAATTTCGGGGACACATAGGAAATAGGAAATATATTCTTTGGCTTCGAAATTAAACTCGACCAGAACCAATTCCCATGGTACTTTCCTTACTAGTAACCTAGAGTTTAAATTTCATCAAAATAGCGGCATTATTTTTTGAGTTATGGTGTTTTTAAGATATATGTTTGTTAGCCCTTGAACTTTTCAAGGGTTCCAGGACCCGAAACCATGGTGCGATTTCGTGCATATGCAGTCCCCGTCATACTTTCAATACTAGTTAACCCTTGTACACAATTGGAACGTTATATCTTAATTTTAGGTTACTAGTTTTATTAATTTCGATGATAAGCTTTTACACATTGGCGGGTCTACGAGAGGTACTGAACCACTACTCCAATTGATCCAAAATTAGATGGACACGCAGGAAATAGTAAAGAACACCCATGGGCCAAATTTGCAGCTTCTACATTTGTTTCAAGTTACTATCTTTATCAATTTCGAAAATATGCTTTAAGGTCCTCGGAACTGAGTGGCTGTTCCCCACCCACTACTCCAATTGGGCTCAAATTTCAAGGAGCCTAAATGAATTGAAAGCAACACCCTGATACTAAATTTGGAGGTTCTATCTTCATTGGTTTCGGAATTATGCTAGTTTGGCCTAAATTCGATCAAAAAGTTCTAAGTTCCGAACCCATTGTCCACTCCTCACCGTACACAATCGCCGCCGTAGTTTCATTACCAATAACCTACAGCACAAAATTTCATGAAGATAGCGTCATTAGTTGTTGAGCTATCGTGATTTTTAATATATGTTCGTTAGCCCTGAAACCGATTAAAAGGTTCAGAATCCGAACCCTTGGTCTGATTACGCCCTTATACATTCTGCGCTGTACTTATAGTACTAGTTAACCCTTGTACACAATTTGAACCTTCTATCTTAATTTTAAGTTACTATTTTTAGTAATTTCGATTAGAAGCTTTTAAAACTTGTGAGGTACTGAACCACCACTCCAATTGATCCAAAATTAGGGGGACACGCAAGAGATAGTAAAGAACACCCTTGTGCCAAATTTGAAGCTTCTAAATTTTTTTTAAGTTGCTATCTTTATTAATTTTAAAGATATGCTTTAAGGTCTTCGGAAATGTGTAGCACTTAGGAAATAGGAGGGGACACCTTGATACCAAATTTGGAGGTTCTATCTTCATTGGTTTCGCAATTATGCTCGTTTGGCCTAAATTCGATCAAAAAGTTCTAGGTTCCGAACCCATGGTCCAATCCCGAACTTACGCAATCCCCAAAGTAGGTTCATTATTAGTAACCTACAGCACAAATTTGATGAAGATAGCGTCATTAGTTGTTGAGTTATTGTGATTTTTTATATATGTTCGTTAGCCCTTGGACCGATTAAAAGGTCCAGAATCCGAACCCATGGGCCGATTTCGCCCATATGCAATCCCCGCCGTACTTTCAGTCCTAGTAGCCTCCAGTTAAAATTTCAACAAGATAGCTCTATTTTTTTTTGAGTTATCGTGCCTACGGACGGACGGACGGGCGGACATGGCTATATCGACTGAGGAGGTCACGCTGATCACAAATATATATACTTTTCCATATCTAGCTCGCTTCCTTTAGGTGGTTACAAACACCATACCAAAGTTAATATACCCCTTTACCTATTCTATAGGTGTAGGGTATAATAAATAGAATTAAGTAAAATTTCATTAGAAAAAGTTTTTTTTTTGAATATTTTGCCTATTTTAAAAAAGATAAATAAAAAAGTATATAAATTAAAAGTATTTTAAAATGAAATTTTGGATCATAAATTTTATTTTAACAAATTAAATAAATTAAACAAATTCAATCTCAAAAAGCAAATTTTTTTACAAATCGATTACAATTCAAAATATTTCAAAAATCAATAAATAAAATAAGGAAGAAAAATATAAAGTAAAAATTACAGTTTAATAAATTTAAGTAACGTAAATCAAAATGAAATTAGTAAAATAAGTACAATATTAAAGTTTTGACAAATTTTAAAGATAATTAAAGAATTTTCTTCTTTCAAAAAAAATAGGGTAAGATACAATAACATAGAACAAGCAAGACAAAAATTAATAAAAATAAAAAGTTTTTTTTTTTGTATAAAAAATAAAAAGAATATTTAAATTTGGATTTAAGTGTCATAAAAGCTGAAAAATGTATTAGAGATCAAACTCAAATATTATGCGAGAATCATTTTACATTTTACAAAAAATAAGAATATTTAAATTTGGATTTAAATGTCATAAAAGCTGAAAAATGTATTAGAGAGCAAACTCAAATACTATGCGAGAATCATTTTACAAAAAATAAGATCAGATTCGCACATGACACGGTTAGGGATATTAAAGACGAATTTGAACGAAAAGATATTATCAGCTGAACACACCGACGGGCTTGATGTGTGCCTCTCGCATCAAAAATATAGAAATTCTAAAGCAGAAACAAGACAATGATCTCAAATTTCGAAACCATCTATGTAAAACATAATAAAAGACTCGATATAAAATTGACATTTCGATATAAAAAGGAAATGGTTAAACAAAATCGAAGTTCGGCTGTTTTAACTAAGTCGGGGAGAATCGAACACAAATCAAATATAAAATCCCAGTTTATAAGTCAATAATTGCATTATTTTAAACAAAAAAAAAATCTTCTTTTTACTCTTTTCTATTTTCTTAAATTTTCAAGTCCTAATATTTATTGTAGGCTTCTAATGGGCAAAAGTTTAGTTAAAGTACAAATATTGTATTACTCAAGATCATACCCTATCAAAATTGAACTGGGAGAAGCAAAAATCCATCAAGGAAATTACAGACTGAAATACATAGCCGATATCAGTGTAATTCAAACTTCTTTAAATTATTTGAAGCCAGGGATGTCACACGAGGGATGTCACACGAGCTGATCTATTACATCAATATCTCCCGTACGAGGCACTACAAATCCAACAATATCTGGATGAATTCAGATCTCGGAGAGCAAAAAAATCACTCAACTTTCTTTTAAAACAATAATTGGCGGACAATAACCAATAAAATCCACAATGACAGGATTAATAATATCACCCAAATTGCAAATCAAAGTTCGATAATATCCAATTAGATTATGAATAATCAAAACGCTATTAGATTACAAAGTAAATTAAAAATAATTAAAGAAGAAATAATAAATATAAAGTATGCATGCCACACACTGGAAAAAACTGGGGTTATAAACCCCAAACCTTAACTGCAGTCCTAGATAACGAAAATTTTCCTTACAGCAGTTCGGAGAAGAAGCATTAGATCTCGCTAACACTAAAATTATAAAACATTAAACTTGCTTATTCCATCTTGTGGAGATACCCCTAACAGATAAAAATATAAAAACCTTTTGCTAAAACCTGTAAAAAAAATAATAAAATGTTAAAAGATGATTTTAAAAATGTATTAATAAATACAAAAAAAAATGTATGGAATAAAAGGAAGTTGTAGAAAAAATAAATTAAATATTTATATGTAACATACAAAACATTGAAATTGTAAATTCTACTTGCACAAAGAGACTCATAGAAGGAAAAAATTCGAAATGCAATTTAAACAACAGTCATCATATCCCAGACATAGATGAAATAGCTAGTGATATGCTCCTACTAAACGACTTCAACTGAATAATTCGATTGAACCAAAAAAATAGAACACTCAACGGAACTATGTAATAAGGTTCCATAATCCAACAATAGAGATAAACAATCAAACTTTTACATCAATAGAGATTTCAACAACTAACATCTTATCACAAATACAGCAACCAAAATTAATGGAAGGAGAATTACATCAATAAGGAAAAAACAAAGGAATTTCAATTAACAAAGGACGAAAGGACAATAGACCGCACCATTAGAATTGAGTTCCCTATCATTATCATACTTGTTCTACTAACAATCGAAATAATTATCGTTCAAAAGAAAGGGGTTAAATTTACAATAAACAACAACAACGAGTAGCATGACAGCAAGGAAACAATTACAAATTAAAAAGAGGATAAAATCATTGACATCAAGTTAATTAAAATAACAGAAGAACATACAAAACCAACCATAGCAAAGGTATGTTCTATTATCGAACGCCAAATAGGGACATTTAATCTTAAGGGGCGGAGTGTTAACAACCGTTAACCTTCCATATTAAATTGCATAATTACTTTCTAATTTTTCACACGCGAAAAGTTTATTTTATATTAAATTTCAATAATATTAAATTAAAATTTTTTTATTAATTTTGTAACAAATTTCGGAAATGCATTTCGTAATAAAAACATTGAAAAAATCATTGTAACATTAATTGTATTAAATGTAAATTACATAAAATCAAAACTTTTTATTATTAAAAATAATTATCTTTATTTTTTTTTATGGTTTATATGAGCAAGTGAAATTAACTTATATGTTCGTTAGCCCTTAGAACAATTTAAAGGTTCAGAATCCGAACCCATGGGCCGATTTCGTCCATATTAAATCCCCGCCGAACTTTAAGTCCTCGTAACCTAGAGTTAAAATTTCATCAAGATAGCTCCATTAGTTTTTGAGTTATCGTGCTTATGGACGGACGGCCATGGCTATATCAACTCAGGAGGTCACGCTGATCAAAAATGTATACTTTTCCACATCTACCTCGCTTTATACCCCGCTTTAAGTTAATATACCCTTTTCCTACTTCATAGGTGTAGGGTATAATAAGCTAGTAAATTTCTTTTTTTAACTCTTATTATATCAATTATTTTATGGAGTGTCACCTTTGGGCAGCTCTATAGGATCAATGAGCATAATATGCGATTACAGCTGACAGGTATCCTGGCAGGTTGGCCTAGCCTCTACTACATCAAGTCAAATCTCACCTTCACGATGGCCCCCCTGTTACGTCAAGCAATCCTACCGGAAGATCTGGTACTAAACCCAGGTTGAGTAAGTAGGATCGACAAAACAACGAGATATTGGCGGGGCGAGTCTTATGTATTCAAAACATAGGCTAGATTTAGGAGCGTCTGTACCAAGAATTGGCGGCTCCAAGCGGGTGTCTGTCTTGAAACAAGCGGCTCGCTATATAAACGTGTGTGAGATGTGTCTGTTCATCCAAAAGGCAAGTGTGCCTACAGACATGAGCTTATGGGGTTATCAACTATATCTCAGAAAACACTAATTTATAAAATATGAAAATATGAACAAACATGCGAATGGATATATTTCCTCCAAGGGGTAGTCATAGTAATATGGTGAATCCTTCTTTGACTTCTCCAGTCAATGTAAACTACAGATCGAATTTGGGGGTGCAGATAAATTCATTTTTAAATACAAACAGGATAAGAGAATGTAACACAAGTTCAAGAAACTGGTCAAGTGAAATAGTGAAAACTTTTGGCCACAAGAAGCGGACGCTAATCGGAGAATGGAACGTGAGAACACTATATGGTGTTGGGCGATACGAGCAATTCGAGCGTTAAATGTTATCATTCAATATTAACATACTCGGCGTCAGTGAAATTAAATGTTGAGGTTGTGGTGAAATTTTTTCAGTAATTTAACTCACATGCTGTACTCGGGAGATGATGAAGCAGAAACAGGAATAATTCGTGGTGGAGTAGAAATTATGCTAAATGCTGAAGCAATATCACGCAAATTGATGACTGCCAGATTCAAATCCAGGGAACGAAATATAAACATAATACAATGTTACGCTCCTACCGAAGAAACAGAAGATGAAGGACCTGTCAGAAGAGCACGTCTTCGATGTTGAAGCGTTAAAAAATCCCGCAACATGTGGTAATTTTGTACAAAAATTCCGAGAAAGAGCATCAACATTGAATGAAGGAAATAAACGAGAGGACGGGGCAGTTTCTATAGATGAAAAGTGGAATAAAGTAAAACAATTATTTATAGAAACTAGAAGAGAAACAATACCCCGATTATCGCAGCAAAAAGGCCCATGGATCTCACGAATTTCGTGGGACAACATAGCCAGGCGTAAAGAGCTAAAAAACAAAATAAACTCTGAACAGGATCCGCGGCTATTGAGTGAGCTTCGTAGCGAGTATAACAGCGCCCATAGAAACGCGCAGAGAAGTGTAAGACAAGACAGAAGGAAACAAATAGAAAACCTTGCTACTGAAGCAGAGATAGCAGTAAGAAGAGGTGATGGCAAAGCCTTATATAAGATAACAAAAATTATTTCAGGTCATTCAACAAAGCAGCAAAATATTATCTTGGACGAAAATGGAAGGCTTCTGGTGTCGATGGATGATCAATTACGGAGGTGGAAAAACTACTTTTGCCGTTTGCTAAACGAAAATTTTATACAGCAATCTGCATCAGAAATCTCTGAAGAACCTGAGTTGCGTCGATCACACAGAGCTATTAGTACAGCACTACCCACGAAACCTGAAATCGAAAGCGCCGTTTCGCTCTTGAAAGATAACAAAGCTGCAGGAATTGACCAAATACCAGTCGAACTTCTAAAAGCAGACGTCTCCGCAATGGCAGATATACTTCTCCCATTGATTAAGGCTATATGGAAAGAAGAAAAGTATCCGAGTTAGTGGAAAGAAGGAGTTATTGTTAAGCTGGCAAAAAAAGGTAACCTGAAGTATTGCAATAACTGGCGCAATAAAACGCTGTTATCTGTCTTCTCGAAAATAATGGCAAATATTATAATTAACATTAAAAACCATCACATTATATAAACTTTTATATTTATTTTATTACAAATTAATATTTGTTTATGTAATGTTAAAAAATAAGTAAATGAAAAGAATAAATTTAAAAATAATTTAAAATTTAAATAATTAATCAAAGGTACCAAATTATTCTACAGTAAATACATTACAATTAAAAATCCTGAAAAGAAGTAATTGTTGCATGTGTGTAAAATTTTATTGAATTGTATAAAAAGTCTTAAATATGTAATTTTGTAATTGCATTTTACGAATCTTTTTATTTCAAGTTATTTCGCTGTTTAATATTTTTAAATAGATAAATTATTAAGAATTTCTAATATTTTTGAATTGATAAAATAATTAGAAAATATTTTTAGTATTATACAGTTAATTGCGTTAGCTGTGTCTTAAGATCAAACTATTAAAAGCTTTAATGGTTTTAAAATGAAATATGGACTTCCAATTAAATTTGAACCAAATAGTTGTAGGGTATTTTTAAGTCGACTGACTGTTTCTTTACTTATTAAAAAAATTATTTTAGTTTTTAATTTAAAAAATAAAATACAAGTTATTTTTTATATTAAAATATAATTACCTTCTAAGCCCTTTAAAAATATAAAAGTATTAAATAAGAAAGCAAATAGAAAAGAAAACTCTTTTACCAAAATTAACGTTTCTATCGTAATTAATTTCAAGCATATACTTGCTAAATCTTTGTTAGACTGTGGGAGGTATCTGAACCAGGAATCCAATTAATCCACTATGTTAGAAACGTAATGGAAACAAAACAGAACACTCGTGTATGATATTTAAAGTTTCTATTTTTATTAATTTTGTAGATATGCTTGTTACATCTTTAAAGGTGCGTTGGAATTACCCGAACCACAACTCTTTTTAATCCCACATTTCAGTAAGGTGAGGAAAAATACGTTTCTACCAAATTTGACATTTTTTTTTTTTTTTTTTTTTTTTTTACGACTGTATAGCATAATTAAATGCTGTTAGTCTAATTATTTTATAAAATATAGTTTGACTTTAATTTATAATACTTTTTTTGAAAATTTACATTTAATTTTTTTTATATTTACAATCCTTATTTTATTATATTATTCATTATTCCCAAAAAAGAAAATTTTTTTTAAGTAAACGTTACCTACGCTCTTTTAGCATTAAAAAATAGAATATGTTTAAAAAGTAAATTAATTAACTTAAGACACTAGGACTGATTATTTGATGAAAGAATATATTGTACTATTTCTTTTTTATAGTGACATATATCAGTGATTGCTTTGGTAGCAGAAGGCAATTCATTAAAGGCTTTTAAACAGTTATAGAGACAATTTTTCTTTTGTTGTTCTGTTTTAAAAAGTGATAAGTAGAAGTTGGTTTTGTTTCTAGTATTGTGGTTGTGAATGTCGATCATACGGTTGAGAATGAAATGATGTTTGATTTTATTGTTAATAATTTTAAAGTCAGTGAGGAAAAGTTCTTTTTTACAAATATTCGCAAAACTTAGATATTTATGAGTATAAAGCGATGCAGAAGGAAATCTTATTGGCAATCCATGTATTGTTTTGATGGCTTTCTTATTCAAAATATCTAATTTTTTTAGTAAATATTGAGATGAGCCGCTCCAAAGTGGATTTAGATACATTAAGTTTGACACAACATAGGAAGAATAAATAACAAATAAAGCTTTTTCAGTCAAAAAATTGCGTAACCTTTTTATGATAAAAACGTTATTTTCTTTATATTAAGTTTCTATCTTTATAATTTTCGAAGATGGGCTTTTTATTGTTGCGATTTCTTATTTGGGAGGTACCTCCAATCCCACTCCAATTAAGTTCAAATTTCGGAGACACGAACGAAATAGGAAAGAACACCTATATATAAAATGTTCAATCAATTAACCTAAAATGAAAAGAAATGTTATGAAAATATTTTATATTGGGTTACTATCACAAGCCTGCCTTTTTTTTGACTATATTTGATTTGCCTGTATTTCAACTATAAAATTCCTCTTAGATATTAATTTATATTCATATATATTTTCAATAATAAAGAACTTTCAATAGGGAATCCAAACCTTCGCTGAATAAATTATTGAAACCCTGATTTTGTAACCCACTCTAAAATCTCTACTAACCCAGACAAATGAAATACAGGCACATGACACGCTTCCTTTTATTTTATATTTATATTATATTAGTTTTTATATACAAGCAGTGGATGTGGATTTGTTAGTATACATACCTGGATCCTTAACCTGAAAAGTAACCTACAAACAAACCCGTCACCTGTCAAATTTGTCAAAGTGATTTTATAAATAAAATTACAACAATTGACGTTGTCAGAGGTCATAATTACCTAGGACTTGTAACTGACTCTAAAATAAAGTGGGAAGCGCATGTTCATTTTTTAACAAACCACTCCAATTGATCATAAATCAAGGGAACACACAGGAAATCATAAAAAACACTCTTGCGCCAAATTTGAAGCTTCTACATTTGTTTGAAATTACTATCTTTATTATTTTCGAAGATATTCTTGAAGATCTTCGAAACTATGTGGGTGGTCCCCGACCCACTACTCCAATATGTTTCAAATTTCGAGGACACTAAAAGAATAGGAACGACACCCTGATACCAAATTTGGATGTTCTATCTTCTTTGGATTCGTAACCATGCTCATTTGGCCTAAATTCGAGGAAAAAGTTCCAGGATTGGAATCCATAGTCCGATCTCGAACGCACACAATCCCCGCTATAGTCTCGTTACTAGTAACCTACAGCTCAAATTTCATGAAGGTAGCGCCATTAGTTGTTGAGTTATCCTTATTTTTTTTATATGTGCTTTAGCCCTTAGAACAATTAAAAGGTTCAGAATCCGAACCCATGGGCCGATTTCGCCCTTATGCAATCCCCGCTGTACTTTTAGTCCTTCAGTTAAAATTTAATCAAGATAGCTCTATCAGTTTTTGATTTATAGTGTCTACGGACGGACGGTCAGACATGGCTATATCGACTCAGGAGGTCACGCTGATCACAAATATATACTTTTCCATATCAAGCTCGCTTCCTTTAGGTGGTTTCCCCTTTTCCTTTTTCCATAGGTGTAGGGTAAAAAAAAAGCCAAAATAAAAAAAAATATTGTTTTGCCTGCAAATGATAACTTTTGATTTTTTATTTTCTTAAATAAAACACATTCAACAAAGCATTAATATTTTATTTTTTTATAATTTAACACATACAACAGAACACATTTAAATGAATGCTTTTGTTACACCTCATTTCCTAGATAAATATATTAATAATTATATTTATTTTATGTACAATCAGTGTGCATGCCTATATTTGTTCCATTAAATTCCAAAACCCGAAAAGTAACCTGGAAAAAGCCCTCAAAGCATTTATATCCTTTTTGATAATAGAAATTTGTACTTATGTATTTACTTATCTTTACTTATAAACCAATCAATTCTTTACATTACATTTATTTTGCTACTATGGGCAAACTTAGTTTGTGTTGAATAATAGCATTAATTTTTCATCCTATGACATATTATTTTGTCTTTTGTACTCTAACTGCGGTACATAACATTTTGTCTTTTTTTATACAATTATATAATGTCTTTGTTTTTAATTATCAAATATCAAATATCGTCAGCATCTGCTAATATTATATTTTTATACCCCTGCATACATATCTGACATCGGGTATATTAAAATTGCTCCTCCGTTTGTAACGCATTGATATAGACAAGCTAGAGATAGTGTCAAGGATCAGCATCGAAAAATAAATCGATCTAGCTATGTGTGTCTGTCCGTCCGTCCGTTTGTCAGCACGATAAATCAAAAACTAAAAGAGCTACAGTTCCGAAATTTTCACAAAATATTTTTCAAACAATTTCTAGGTTTCCTATTTTTTTTTGGTTAAGATCTGACCAAAACTTCGGGTGCCTCTCGAACAACTAACTTTTTTAACTCCAATATGTATTTAACTCAATATATATATAATATGTTTTTTTTTTTTTTTTATTCCTTTTCCACTCCTTTAAGGAGTATAGGGCATTCACCAAGTTTAAATTTTAAACTAGGCTTCAGTTTCTTTAATCATAATATTCACTAAGCCGTTGATTAGTCGGCTGTAATATAATATGTATATAGGTAATATTTTGCATGCTTTATATTTTGATATTGATAGATATAATCATTATGAATATGATGATTATTATCTATCATGATGATCATTATATGAATATAATGCTTATTTTGTCAAAGTTTAATATTCACATCATTTTGGCACATGGGTTCATTACTATTTCCTGCGCGTCCTCCCAATTTGGGATCAATTGGAGTGGTAGTTCAGTATCTCTCTTATAACCCCGAAAGTTTAAAAGCTTAAAAATAGTAACTTAAAATTAAGATAGAACGTTCCAATCGTGTACAAGGGTTAACTAGTATTGAAAGTACGGCGGGGACCGGCGGGCTCTGGAACTTTTAATCGGTTCAAGGACTAACAAATATATAACGAAAAGCACGGTAACTTGAAGACTAATTATTCAATCGTTAATTTTTACGGAATTATTGTATAATTTAAATACTTTAAGTGCAAACATTAAAAATTGTTAGTGGGATTTAATATAATAGGGAGGTAAGTAATCATTTCAAAATTACAAAATATATAATAGAATATATAATAATTCATATTATTACTAATTCGGTAATTATATTTAATTCTTTTATGTTATTTTTTTATGTTATTTTATGTTATTATTTAATATATCATACCATATATACTAGTATAATACACAAGTGTTGACGAAAGAAAGTTGAGAAATTCCGATTTCAAAAAATAATAAACCTATAATGTATAAAATAACAAAGAATTAAGTAAATAAATTTTAAATAATTATAAAATTAAGTTACAAAAATATTTTAAAATATAAAAAATGTACATACCTACACATTTATAACAAAATACAAACAGATTTTTTAAAAAAGTGGCAACAAAAGTATAATTTAATTTCAATTTACTCACACTTGGTACGATTTGATTTATTACACAATAAAAATATCTAAATATAATAAAAGACAAACTGCTGCTGCTGCTGCTGCTGCTGCTGACCAACGTGCCCTATGTTATGTTAAGTGTTATTCACACATGTAAAATACTTATACTTACAAATACTCACATTCAAAAGAGAAAGAAAAAATGAAACTGATAAATGTAAATTATGAACAGAAGAAAGAAAAAAAAATTAAAACGTATGTATAAGAAATCTGTTAACATATAGATACAGAAAATTATAATAAAAACGTTTAAAGAAATTTTTTACATTTCAGTATGTCTACTTTTATTTAAATACACTTACAGAACTAATAACTAACTTTAATTTGTAGTTTTTATTTTTTATAAATATAATAAAAGACGCTACTACTGTTGCAATATGTTAATGTTAAGTGTTATTCACACATGTAACATACTTCTAATTACAAATACTTATATACAAAAGAGAAAGAAAAAATAAAACTGATAAATGTAAACTATGAACAGAAAAAAAAAAAATCAAAACGTATGAGAAATCTGTTAACAGGTAGATACAGAAAATTATAATAAAAACGTACAAAGCTATTTTTTTACATTTCAGTATGTATACTTTTATTTTACAGAACTAATAACTAACTACAGTTTGTAGTTTTTATTTTTTATAAGAAAAAAAAAATCAAAACGTATAAGAAGTCTTTAAGAAAATACATACGTCTAAATATAATAAAAGACAAACTGCTGCTACTGTTGCATTATGTTAATGTTAAGTGATATTCACACATGTAACATACTTCTAATAAATATTCACACATGTAACATACTTTTGCATGAAATCCTTACATGCAAAAGAGAAAGAAAAAATTAAACTGATAAAATGTAAATTATGAACAGAAAAAAAAAATCAAAACGTATAAGAAATCTGTTAACAGATAGATACAGAAAATTATAATAAAAACGTTTAAAGAAATTTTTTACATTTCAGTATGAATACTTTTATTTAAATACACTTACAGAACTAATAACTAACTTTAATTTGTAGTTTTTATTTTTTATAAATATAATAAAAGACGCTGCTACTGTTGCAATATGTTAATGTTAAGTGATGTTCACACATGTAACATACTTCTAATAAATATTCACACATGTAACATACTTTTGCATGAAATCCTTACATGCAAAAGAGAAAGAAAAAATTAAACTGATAAAATGTAAATTATGAACAGAAAAAAAAAAAAATCAAAACGTATGAGAAATCTGTTAACAGGTAGATACAGAAAATTATAATAAAAACGTACAAAGCTATTTTTTACATTTCAGTATGTATACTTTTATTTTACAGAACTAATAACTAACTACTTACAGTTTGTAGTTTTTATTTTTTAAAAGAAAACAAAAATCAAAACGTATAAGAAGTCTTTAAGAAAATACATACGTCTAAATATAATAAAAGACAAACTGCTGCTACTGTTGCATTATGTTAATGTTAAGTGTTATTCACACATGTAACATACTTCTAATAACAAATCCTTACATGCAAAAGAGAAAGAAAAAATTAAACTGATAAAATGTAAATTATGAACAGAAAAAAAAAAAATCAAAACGTATGAGAAATCTGTTAACAGGTAGATACAGAAAATTTTAATAATTTTTACACTTTAGTATGCATACTTCTATTTTATTATCACTTACAAAACTAAAACAAACTATTATAATGTTAACTTAATGTTCTTTAGGTAACGAATTTCCTTTTATTGATTCAGTAGCGCAATAGCAGGAAAAAAGAATGTATATAAAAAGAGAAATTAAAATTATACCTGTCGTCCGACAGGCTTTTTTACTAGTATAATATAATTTACTAGCAGATTTACCCGGCGTCGCCCGGAATTTTTCAAAATTTAAATTTATATTTTATAATCTATGTATGTATAAAGCAAACATTTTTTTTTGTTTTTATAGCGTATAGGCTTAAAATTTGTTCAGTCAATTATCATGAAAATTTGTATATAAAGGTTTAAGGGTACGGGGAGTGTTCTAGACTTAAAGTTGGAACAGTTTTCAAACCTTTTGTAAAATAAAATAGGTGTGAACGGTTACCTGCAAATTTTATATAAGTGTTGCTGTTAGACAATGCAGTTTACTCTTTAATAGACTTAATATATATTAACCAGGGACGCCGGCTTCATATATTGAACGGAATGAGTGCTTCCCTAGAAAAGTCCAAAATTTTCTAAAATAAAATTCATGCATAATATGTACAGTGCTCACTTTCACTACACAGTACAATAATACAATAATACAATATACAACTTAATTCTCTTCAGTTATTTTGAAAAAAAAATATGAAAAAAATTCTTTCTTTCGGTTCATTTTTTTTTGTACCTATACAAAAAAAAATTAACCATTCAAATTCATTATTTTTTACATGGAATTTGTTTTGACTTTCAACTTTATTGTCAACAGTTGAACTATTTTTATATGAGACAAATAATGATTTTGAATATCGCATTATTTTTGAATCAGTACAATACATTATACAATAAACATTAAACATATACAACTTATTGTATACAAACTTATTTGTATACAAAGTATACAAACATATACTTAATTCTCTTCAGTAATTTAAACTTGACGACTGACGTATACATATTACAAATACTTATACAAATCCATAACAAAAATATAGTACCTATTTATTAGTAATTTTTGGTTTCTCTTTCATTCGTTGTTCGTCGTTCAAAATCAAATCAACTTGATTCAATAATAATGCGATATTCAAACTCATTATTTGTCTCATATAAAAATAGTTCAACTGTTGACAATAAAGTTGAAAGTCAAAACAAATCCCATGTAAAAAATAATGAATTTGAATGGTTCATTTTTTTTGGATAGGTACCTAAAGAAAGAATTTTTTTCATGTTTGTATGTATTTTAAAATATTGGTTTGCAATTGGCTGTGCGTACGTAACATAAATACACAAGTCACAAGTTTGATTTTTAAAATTTTATATGAAAAAAAGAAAATAATGAATTACATTTGAGCATTCTTTATTTCTTTATTGTTGTATAGAAACTAATTTGTGTTTGTATTTGGTTATGTTGCTGAATTTTAACGAAAATATTTGTGTATTTATAGTTGTTAGAAGTAAAAGCAATTGGGTCCATTTAGACGATGTTAACAGTTGTTGAATTCACATCGTTTTTGCTCTTTCCCACTTCCTCATTTTTTTTTGTTTTAAAATTTTTTTGTAGAAGTGGGAAAGAGAAAAAACGATGTGAATACAACAACTGTTAACATCGTCTATTTTTGTCGATTAGAACTAAAAAGTATGATTTTGATTTCAACCTGCTAGGTATGTGTATGAGAATAACGAAAAGAACGAAAAAAAAATAAAGAGTTAGATATAAGCATTCTTTATTATTCAATCATTCAAAATAAGTACTTAAATTTGAATTGTGTAATTGTTTCTGGTTATTAAGAACTTCTCCATATTATAATTCATATATTTGATTATTTTATACCTGCCTGAACAAGAGAATATTTATCCAAAAGTTTTGTTTTAAAAAGCAATTTTATTAAACTTTATATGGTTTTTTTCTTTTTGGTAAATAATTTTACTATTTAAATATTTAGTTTTATGATCTTTCTTTGGCACTTTTGACACCTGTTTAGGTCGTTAAAAATTGTATGAATCTTATACATATTGAAAAATTACATCAAAAACACTTTTATTTTTCAGAAATTTACATATGTATATTTTTATAATTCTAGAATACATATCAAAATGAATAACTGTTGCAACTGTATAATTGAAGATATTTTTCAAAGACCTTTTTCTTTAAGAGATTTCGAAGAAAAAAAAAATATTATAGATCGGGGTAGACCAACTCCCACATTGAAAATAGAAACCATTATTAAAAGATGTACAAGACATTTTTCTGTTGTCTTTTATGAAAATTTTTGCTGGCTAACAGGTTGCAATAAAACTAATAAATTATATTGTTGGCCTTGTCTCCTATTCGCGAACGAAAAAAATGTTTGGAATACTACTGGGTTTTGTGATATGAATAATTTAGGTAAGGCAGGAAAAAGGCATGGAAAAGAGTCGAGTTCACATTTACGTGCTATGATTTCCATTAGAATGTTTGGTCGAACTCGTATTGAGAATTTAATTGATTCTTCTCGTTCAGTCTCAATTATAAGTTTTAATGAAAAAGTTAAGAAAAACCGAGACATATTTAAATATTTTATTGATGTGACATGTTTTCTGGCATGCCAGGAATTAGCTTTTAGAGGTGATGACGAATCTCAAGATTCTCTAAATAGAGGTAATTATTTAGAAACCATTAATTTATTAGCGGCATATAATCCTCTTTTGAAAAATCATTTGGATAATTCTACTATTTTTTCTGGGTTGTCGAGCGATATACAAAATGATATTATTTCAAAAAAAAATTCCTTCTGCCGCTCCAACACGATGGGAATATAATGGACGAGTGGTTCAAACAATATTTGATTTAAAAAAAGATTTAATAATTTTATTTAATCACATAATTGACAATGAAAGCGACTGGGATAGTGAAGCTATTTTGCAATCTAAGGGATTATTATATAGTTTTAACGATAAAAAACTCATAGTTATGCTCTATTTTTTTAATGAATTTTTCCCGCATACTGATGTTTTATTCAAAGTTCTTCAAACAAAAGCATCTGATGTGCAGTTTTGTTTAAAAGCAATTAATAATTTTAAAAATAAAATAGAAGCAATAGCTGCAAGTTATGATATTTTTTGGATGAATGTTGACGAAAAGGAAAATTTACAAAATTTTAAAATAAAGCGCACAGATTCAAGTTTATCTAATAAAGAATATTTCAAAATTTTATTAAATACCATTATTAAACAAATTATTACGGAATTAGACAATAGATTTAGTTCCTTATCAAATTTTGAATTTCTTAAGTTATCAGACACATCAAAATATGCAGAATTTTCAAATAATTTCCCAGAGTATCTATTAAATAATTTACAAAATTCCTATCCAGGATTTTTTGATATATCAGCTTTAAAAACTGAATTAAAAGTAGTATTTACGGACGATAATTTTAAATTAAAAAAAAACATTCAAGAAATCGTGCAGTTTTTAATTGAAACAGAGTTGGAAAGCTGTTTCAGCGAATACTTTAAATTAAACAAACTAATGCTAATATTTCCAGTAACAACAGCATCAGTGGAAAGATCCTTTTCCTGTTTAAAAAGAATCAAAACATTTTTAAGAAACAGATGTTCGCAATCAAGATTATCTAATTTAGCCCTTATATCAATTGAAAAGCAATTACTTCAAGATCTTAAAAATAAAAACAGTTTTTATGATAAAGTAATAGAACATTTTGCTACCAAAGAACGAAGGATTGATTTAAAATATAAAAATTAAAACATTCAATTTAAAAATAATAAAATATAACAGCTTTTGTTGATATGATTATATTGTTTCATTTAATATGTATGTATATAAAAATTTGTTTTATATGTATCTAACCAAACTGTTAATAAGTGCTTCCGTTCTTAAAAAATCCACGCTTCGTCACTGATATTAACCAATATTGGGATTGTGATAATCTCAAAAAATTTAGAAAACCCACAAACATTTTTTAAAACACTTTTGTCGATTTCCGTTAATTTATTCCGCAACAATTTTCAAATTGTAATTTGGCTTTTAATTAAAAACCCTTTAAGAGCCGCAGAAACGCTCCACAGTGAATTATCTAACTTAAATGCAAATATTATTTTACCCGTATGACTACTACTCCAATTGATCCCAAATTGGGGGGACGCGCAGGAAATAGTAATGAACCCATGTGCCAAAATGACGTGAATATTAAACTCAAAAGGTCAAAAGATTATACTAAATTTGCCATTACGTTTATGGCGCAGAATAAAAAGGGGAGTAGATATAGACTCAAAGGTATGGATCAGATCAGAATCGAAATGTGATTCAATCTAGCTATGTATGTTAATTCATCCACACGATAACTCCAAAAATATATAGAGCTAGGATTCTCAAATCTGTTTTAATGAAAGAGCCGTCATCCTTATTGCAATCCAATCAGTTAGCTCCGCGGGTTAACATTTGGTTGATTTACTGCATTAGGTTCGAGTAGTTGCCCTACAACTTCTTTATTTATAAGGGAATTACTCTATACCAACTTAAGCAGGGTGTCTGAAATTTCTCTAAAAATATTTTAGCTTTATTGCCAAAGTTTTTGCAAAAATTAATTGGTGTGTTCGGTTTGCTGCCATACAACTTCTTGTTTTACAACAGCATTACTTTATATGAATAGTAGTTAACTTGAACGGCCAACGGCTAAATAAAATATAGTCGATGTACTGGAAAAGGTTTAAAGAGCTTTTAAACTTATATTTTGTTTTATACTTAACTGAAAGTTCTCGTTTTTAAGGATTTTTTGAAGGAAATGTAGGCTTTTTTTAGAATTTTAAAATATTTTATAAAACTTTAGAAAAAGTAATTAGATATTGTGCCAAACGGATTATTATATCGCAACCACAGTATCTCATTTAGCTTTTGCACTATTTGAGGAAAGCAAAAAATTTAGTTTTATTAAGTAAGTGAGCTTTTGGAATAAAGGTTAACTTGTGCCAATCCCAAAAATTCGAAAATTTTTTTTTTAATTTTTGTGCAAAACACGTAAACAGGTCAAAACCAAGTTGCCCTGGTGGACCTCAATAATTAAAATCAATGCTAGTGCAAAATTTTCAATAAAATTCATTTAACCGTTTAAGCAAATAAAGTTATAGAAAGCTTCATGGCGTCGTCGTGGCAAACGCGTTAAAAGAACTTAACGAAAATGTTTTCCAGCTTCTCTTTTGGACTGAATAATCAATTTGTAAAATTGTACACAAATCGGAAAAACAATATTTTTTGGAAGCTCGCAAAATAGGTTAATTTATTCCAACCAACTTTATAAAATTAATTGCTTTTTGTGCAAAATTTGAAGTCAATCGATCAAACCATTTCGACTCGACATCTAAAATATTGAAAAAGCTTTATTGCGCACTCGTGCCTTAACGGGTTAACCAAACTAAACAACAATTTTTGTCAGCCTCTCTTTTCGATTGCAAAACCACCCTGTAAAATTGGACACAAATCGGAAACAAAAATTTCTTTGGAAGGCCGCCGGACCGAAGTTGGTTAATTCATTCCAACCAACTTTATACGACTACTTTCGCTAGCTAAGACAAACATTTATGCAAAATTTCAAGTCAACTGGTCAAACCATTTCGGTTCACCATAAAAACATTGTAAAAGCTTCCTTCATTGCGCCCTCGTGCCCAAGCGGGTTAACGGAACTCAACAAAAATTTGTGTCAGCCTTCTTTTCGACTGCAAAACCACCCTGTGAAATTGGACACAAATCAGAAACAAAAAATCTTTTGGAAACTCGCCACACCGAAATGGGTTAATTCATTCCAACCAAATTTATACAACTAATTTCGGTTGTTAAGAGGAACATTTTTGCAAAATTTCAAGTCAATCAGTCAAACCGTTTTGACTCGACATCAATAAAAGGCAAAAGCTTAAAACGGCTCTGGAGCCGCAACCTGTTGACTTATAAAAATGTTACATAGACTATGTCACCCCTGGCCCTGGAAAAACAAACAAACAAACTAATTTTCTTCTTTATGTATTAGATTTGTCATTTTATGAAACTTCAAATTTTTTAATTAACAAGTAGTGATGAAAAAAACCAAGGGTTTTTAAAAAATCACATTTTCAAAATAATATAGTGTTTCATACTGAGTATTTTATCGGAATATAATGCTGAAGTTTCAATGTTAACGTTAATTTAGGAAATAATGTTGGTGATTATGTTACTACTTACGTATAAAAACAGTAAATTTTTTAATTTTTAAGTCCTAGTAGCCCCAAACTTTTTTAGGTTAGGAATTAAATTGTGAATATTCCACCAAAATTTGGAATTTTACTTAGAATTTAACTATTTAAGCAAAAATGGTTAAAAGTGAGGGACAATTCCTTCAATTTAAGGAACCCCTTTTAAATTTAAGAAAATCTTTTAACATATGTTAAAATATAATGTTGAACCTTTAAATTTTGTATATCAAGGAAAAGATATTTAAACAGGTATTCAAGTTGCAGGTGTTTAAAAATAGCAAAATTTTATTTTCGAGCCCTAATAGCTCCCAAACATGGGGCTTGACAAAAAAATTTTGTTAATCGACTACTACTAATTTCTGAAGATCTAACTTCAAGACCCTAGCTTGAACCGTTTTGACGATATGTGGGGCCAAAAATTGAGTTTTGCTTAATGGTAAATTTTAGTAAGGTATGGCAACCCTAAACAATTGTCCTTCAAAAAATTAATAAATTTTATAAAACCAACTATCTTTTGTGTTTCCAGATTGAAAATACACCTAATAAAACTCTTGTTATAACAATTTGAATAGAGGGCTCTTTCCAACTTTGGGCGGCTGTAGCTCCGTAACGGGTGTGGTTAAAATTTATTTTCTCTATTTCAAACGGTGTAAAAGATTTTGTAAACATACGGACGGATGAACAGAGTGAAGCTATATAGGCACAGTTTTACAAAATTTTTTGAGTAAATTTAAATAAAATTGTATTTTTGTGTTATACAAAAAAAAATATTAACATGAACCGCTACAAGAAAAGTGCAACGCACGATAAAATTTTGTACTGAATGAATTATATTGTGTAGCGATTTTCGAAGTGTTTATTTACCGGCGTTTAGATGAATCGCCAGTGGTTTATACTAATAATATTTATAATATAAATAATCTGGATAAATTAATAAACCCCTTCGCTACGAGCTCGAAGGTTCAAAGAAGTCCGCCTAAAAGAGAGAGAGAAATCTGCCAACTTAAAGCAGAAAATTTAAAATTAAAAAATGAAATAAATAGTGTGCCAAATGCATCCACAGATACTAAAATTGTGACAAACGAAACGGATGAAGAACTAATTAGAGAAACTGATTGAATTCTGAATAAAAAAAAAATCCGAAGAAATGTAAAACGAGTTAACATATCTTTCGAACCGCTATTTAAACCCCAAGAGGAAGAATTAAAAGGAAACGATAACGTCACTAAAAAATATAAACCTCCTCCGGTAATTTTGTATAAAAATAATAATAAAATAAGAAAATATAAATGTTAAAGTCAACATGATGAATAATAACCAGTTAAAAATTAATATAGACAACAAAAATTAATATAGAGTTTTGACAAAATCAATAAATAAAGCCAAGTTGGAATGGCATACATATGAAAATAAACTGAATAGACTAATTAAACTTATGACAAGAAATCTTCAACTATCATGTGAACCAGAAGATATCAAAAAAGAACTTATTAATAAAGGTTTTAAATGTCTAGATGTGACAAGCAAAATTAAAAAAACTAAAAATAAAAATATAAATATTGTAACCAAGCTTCCACTATTTATGCTATCTTTTGATCATTCAGAGGAAAAAAACAAGTAAAGAAAAAGTCAGTTGGTGCAACCGACTTAGAAATACCCTACACCTATTTGGTTCAAATTTAATGACATATCCATAAGTCATTTTAATGCCATAAATGCTGTTATTAATTTGATTGTAAGACATAGCTAACCAAATTAACTTTATAATACTAAAAACAATTTCTAATTCACTATCTCTTAAAAAATATTACAAATTCTAACTAATTTATTTATTTAAAAATATTAAAAAACAAAAAAACTTGTTATAAATGAAAATATATTTATTCCAATTCAATTACAAAATGAAAAAATTCTAGTTATTAACTTTTGTGATAAAAAGCTAATCAAAGCATAATATATTTAATAACCCAAATTTTTCAAAATTGCAATTATTTTAAATGGCTAGTTAATATGCCTAATAGAAAAGCTTATACGCAAAATATGCAATAAATGTATTTCTAAAATACAATTACAAATTTACACCTTTTCATATAATTCATTTAAATATAAAAATTAATTTTACATAAATGCAGCAAGTTCCTTTGAACATAGCTGAACCACTACAATTAAGTCTAAATTTCGGGGACACATAGAAAATAGGAAATATATTCTTTCACTTCGAAATTATACTCGTTCGGCCTCAAATCGATCAAAAGCTTCTAGAATCCGAACTCATTGACCAAACTCGACCAAAACCAATTCCAATGGTACTTTCATTACTAGAAACCTAGAGTTTAAATTTCATCAAAATAGCGGCATTAATTTTTGAGTTATGGTGTTTTTAAGATATATGTTTGTTAACCCTTGAACTTTTCAAGGGTTCCAGAACCCGAAATTATGGTACGATTTCGCCGATATGCAGTTCCCGTCATACTTTCAATACTAGTTAACCCTTGTACACAATTGGAACGTTCTATTTTAATTTTAAGTTACTAGTTTTATTAATTTCGATGATAAACTTTTACACATTGGGGGGTCTAAGAAAGGTACAAAATTAGAGGGACACGCAGGAAATAGTTAAGAACATCCATGTGCCAAGTTTGAAGCTTCTGCATTTGTTTCAAGTTACTGTCTTTATTAATTTCGAAAATATGCTTTAAGGTCCTTGGAACTGAGTGGCTGGTCCACACCCGCTACTCCAATTGGGCTCAAATTTCAAGGACACTAAGGAAATCGAAAGCGACACCCACAATTTGAACGTTCTATCTTAATTTTAAGTTATTTTTTTAATAATTTCGATTATAAGCTCTTAAAACTTAAGAGGGTCTAAGAGGGATACTGAACCACCACTCCAATTGATCCCAAATTAGAAGGACACGCACGGGATAGTAAAGAACACCCTTGTGCCAAATTTGAAGCTTCTACATTTTTTTAAGTTGTTATCTTTATTAATTTTAAAGATATGCTTTAAGGTCTTCGGAAATGTATGGCTGGTCCCCGACCCACTACTCCAATGGGGCCCAAATTTCAAAGACATTAAGGAAGGGACACCCTGATACAAAATTTGGAGGTTCTATCTTCTTTGGTTTCGAAATTATGCTCGTTTGGCCTAAATTCGATCAAAAAGTTCTAGGTTCCGAACCCATGGTCCAATCTCCGAAAATGAAATATAGGTGTAGGGTATAATAAAATATACAAAATAGAATACGAAAATAGAGTGAAAATTGAGGCTCTCAGAAATAATAAGTCCATTCCTCAGTGTAAGAGATGCCAGAGTTTTGGAAATACACAAAAATTTTGCCAAAGACAGGCTAAATGTGTAAAATGCGCTGGAAATCATATGACAGCAGAGTGTAGTAAAAAAAAAATTTCCAAGTCATATGTGCAAACTGCAACGAGGACTACCCTGCTAGCTTTCGTAGTTGTTTGGTAGCAAAAGAATAACAGAAAAGATCATTGAATATGAGCAAACCCAAACACTCAAATGAAACAAAAATACCAAAAAAAAAACTACACCATTTTTATCCAGTAAAGTTGCGAATGGAGTTTTATACTCCTCAACACTAAAACCTAAAATTAAAGAAAACCTTATAACAGAAAAACAAATTAAGGCTATGAAGTCCAAACGTAAAGACAATGAAGTGATGCACAAGATGCAAAACTTAGAAAAAACTACAGAAACTACGAAAAAAGAAACTAAGGTTATGAAACCTAAACGCAATGACAATGAAGTGATGTACAGAATGCAAAATCTAAAGCTTAAATTTGACGAAATCTCCATAAGATTATATAAAATAGATACATTAATGAATATCAAGAAACACCAAAAAAAATATAAAAAATGTATCTAGATAAAATACGCATTACAACTTGGAATCCTAATGGTGTCCTCAATAAAAAATATGAGCTAGAAGTGTTCTTAAGATCTAAAACATATTGATATATATCTGCTATCAGATACTCATTTAACAATAAACACAAAATTTAAGATTTTAGGTTATAAATGCTATAAGGCAGTTCATCCTAGTAATCATCCGCGATGAGGTAGTGCAATTCTAATAAAGGGCACTATTAAGCAAAATAATGAATTCAAAATTAAATCTGAAAAAATCCAACTTTCTATGATAAAAATTTCATCTACTAAACAAGATCTTAATGTTGGTGCAGTATATTGTCCACCAAAATGCAATATAAAGAAAAATTTCTATAAAGAACTCCTAAATGTCCACGGACATAAATTTCTGCTAGGAGGTGATTACAATGCCAAACATACAGATTTGGGTTCTAGGACAACTTCAACTAGAGGTAGAGAGCTAAGAAAAGCTATTCAAGAGTTAGGTTGTTGCCATCATTCCACTGGCAAACCAACTTACTGTCCCACAGACACCAACAAAGCTCCAAATCTAATTGACTTCTTTATAACTAAAAGAATTCCAAGCAACTTCATAAATTTAGAAGAGAATCATGAATTGAATTCTGATCACTCTGCTGTCATACTAGAGTTGAATGAAAAAATAACTAGAAAACTAAATAAGCCCACACTGACAAATAATACCACAGACTTGTTAGGCTTTGAGTATGAAATCACAAATAATATTAATTTAAACATAAATTTACAATCAAAAGAACAATTAGATTTGGAACTAGAAGGCTTTATTAATATAATTCAAAAAGCTGCTTGGAATAACACAAAAATAATTGAGTATAAGTCAGCAGCAAATAATTATCCTAGAGATACAACTGATTTTATAAAACAAAAAATAAGGGATAGACGTAGATGGCAACAATCACGTTACCCAGATGATAAGAAGGTTTTAAACAGATTATCACAAACTCTTAAAAGAAAAATTCAGATCTTAAAATCAGTATCATATGAAAATTATACAAAAAGTATATAGGCAACAAAAGAATCAAATTACTCGTTTTGGGAAGCAACGAAGAGTGTAAAAAAACCGATAAAGCACGCCCCGCTGCTCATGAAACCAGACGACACTTGGGCAAAGAAAAATAAAGATAAAGCCGAATTATTTGCAGATCATTTAGAAAACATATTCAAACCAAACGATATAAATTCAGATCTTTGTTTAGTGGAGGATATTACGATAGAGGAGAACAATATTAATCCATTTACACAAGAAGAAATTAGTGAAGAAATAAAAACTTTAAAGTTAAGAAAAGCCCCAGGTTTTGATCTTATTACAGCTCAGATTATAAAAGAGCTTCCACAAAAAGTTATAGATTAAATAAGTATATAAGCCATAAAGCATAAAGCTCGTCTAGAAGACATATAAATATTGAAGCTGCTCAGTTAATAAATAATCAGATTATTAAAGGAAAACTTGAAAGAAAAAGACCTATAGTTAATATATTATAAAGCACAGATTTTCTAAGGGAAAGTACTCAAAACCTATACTCAAACCAAAGATAGCAAAAAATTATTGGTTAATCAGTTCGACTAGTTTTAATAAGGGAAGGGTGTGGTTTAGCTCGGTAAAAATCCGACATACACTTCTGCTACGGGGTAGTTTGTATTTTACGAAGATTCCCACCAATCCACGTAAAATAAAAATACTGTACCTAATAGGAAAGCAGGTATGATATCGAGAAAAATTTTAAAGTAATAAAGAGATTAAGTTTTTAGTTACTGACTAATCAAATTAGAAACGCGTTCGAAAATAAATTTTTAATTTATTAAATTTAAAATTTTTTTCCGTTCTTATTTAACACTTTTATATTTTTAACAGGCTAAGAATTTTAGTATAAAACAAATTATGTATTGTATTTTATAAATTAAAAACAAAATATTTTTTTAAGGAACGACGAAATTTTTTTTTTCTTAATTTTTATTATATCATAAATTTATTTTTATTTTTATATTTAAATGAATTATATGAAAAGTTCTAAATTTGTCATTGTATTTTAGAAATACATTTGATACAAATACATCTTGATTATTAAATTTTGTGATAAAAAGCTAATGATAGCATTAATGGTTTTAATTAACATTAAATACTCTTAAATTATATAAACTTTTATATTTATATTATTACAAATTAATATTTATTTCGAATTACTTTGAGTTTAATTATATAAACCATTGAAAAATAAGTAAATTAAGAGAATAAATTTAAAAATTATTTAAAATTGAAATAAATAATCAAGGGTACTAAATCATTCAACAGTAAATGCATTACAGCTAAAAATCCTAAAAAGAAGTAATTGCTGCATGTGTGTAAAATTTTATTAAATTGGATAAAAAGTTTTAAACATGTAATTTTGTAATTGCATTTTACCATAAAGAAATCATATGCATAGAGTATTCATCTAGAACAAAAAATGTTAGTCAATTTTGTTGATTTGAAATCACCCCAATAAGATATTTGAAATCACCGCATTATTGTAAAAAGATTACCGTATTTTTGGTATACACAGTAAAATCAAATTGAGATTATTTCTTTGTTTTATTTTTCTTTTTATTTTGTTTGTTTGTCAATCGATGTATATACAATTGTTTATATTTCCTTATCAAGTTGGACGATTTCTTTTTGAAAAATTTTATTCAATATTTTTATTGTTGTTTTTTTTTTTTATTCAAGCACTAAATGCTATTCTTACAAAAATGTAAGAAATTTGAATGCACTTTTTGAAAAATTTTAAACTGTCTCGTCAAATGAAAAAAGTTTCTTTTGAAGGCATTGTTTGAAATTTTAGAGGAGTACAGATTTTTATTTAAAAAAGTATTCTACAGTTCTTAGAAGGTTAGCTTTATTTAAGATACAAAATTTAATTTAAAAAACATTATTCACTTAAAAAATCAAAATAAAAAGTTAAGGCAAAAATGAAAAAAAGAAAAACAGGATTTATCTTTATGTAGCATTATTAATAGGCAGGTTCACTTGCGTATCGAAGCCAAACAATTTTTAAAAATGAATTTTAAAAGTTAGTAAATGGTCCGAAGATGAAAAAAAGTTGTATTAAATAGTGTAATGTTAGGTGGCTATTACTGAAGATGACAAATACGGTACTGTGTGAATCTATCAGAGTTTGGCCTATGACACAGTATAGTTCCGTGATTGATTTGGATAATTTTTAGTGCTTAATCCAATGCACTTTTTCAAACATTTAGGCGTGCTGCGCCGCTATCCAGTTTTTAAAGAAATGAAATATTTATTTCTTTTGTTGGCAAAGCCAAGAATAACATTAATTTTATTTTACCAAAAACCCTTGGTATTTATACATTTTTTGATTTACAAATACATATAATTTAATTATTATAAAGATTACTAATTTCTACTAATACAATTAATATTATACAAATTAGTTCTTACATTAAAAATTTGGTTCTAGTTACTTTAACCCAAATTTATTTATATATTGGTATGCTACAAATAATAATTCACATAGTGCATTCCAAGAACCTCTTTAAGTGGGTCACTAGGTATTCTGTACACTCCGTTCATTAACACTAAGAATATACCACACACAATGTAATGCATTGCTTATAATTATTATTAGTAACATATGGTATATTCATATTACGAACGAAATGAAAACAGCAAGAAAAACAAAAATATAGAATGCAATATGATCCTTTAATTTGTAGCATATAATTATTATAATTATAAGAATTGTCACAATAATGCTTAAACAATTATTTGCGGTGTATCACGGAATACAACTTATTGCAGTGTATTATGGAATTGAATGTAGATACACTACAATAGTCATTCACCTAAAGGTTATAAATTTTTGAAAAATGGTGTAAAGCTTAATTTGCCCAATTTAAGTTCCCTTCCCATAAAACATAAGACCCACTTAGAAGGTCACATAAACATAGAAGCATCAAAACTTCTACTATTTTCAAATGTCAATAGAAGGCTTAAAAGAACTAGGCTCCTCCAACTAGCGATAAATTCAGATCACCTTAACGGAGGTCTGTAATTCCAGTAGATCATAAAAAGTTAGCGCAAAATTAATGGTTAGTCTCTAAGACTAGTTTTAATATTTTAAAACAGGGCGGGTGTTTTTAGTGTGTTAAAGTCACACATAACTGTGGTTGCGCTCAGTATCTTTCGACGATTTCCACCATCCTTACCCCAAGACAAAAAAAAAAAAAAAAAAAAAATTTAAGTTCCCTTAATAGATCCCCATCAAACATTTAAATACCTATAGATCTTAACGACAAAAATATAAATTTAAGCATTATATTCTCAGAAAAAGTTTTAATTAAAAGGTTGGCTGTATTGGTATTCGATGGAATATGAATTTTGAAAGCTTATTTATATACTTTTCCATAATATATTTTACCCGGCTTTTTCCCTTTTAGAATTCTAAATTAAATAATAAAATAATAAAACAAATTTTCAATAACATAAACAAAAATTTTTAATTATATTTTTAGTAGGTAGTTAAAAACCTAAAAATTATAAAAAAATTTTACATACCTATTTTAAACTAACGACAAATTTAAAATACATAGGTACATTAGAAGACAATTTGTAGAATTATTTTCTAACGATTTGAAAGATTTTGAATAATGCAAGTAAAAAAATATAAAGCCAAAAAAAGAAATTTCATTCCTCTTTTTCTATCAATATTTTTTTATTTTATAATCAAAATATACACAAAAAAAAAAAAAAACAAAAAAGAGAAGAAATATATACAAATGTTAACACAGCGATTGACATACATAACAAAAAAATTAAAAAAACTAAAAAGTAAAATAGAAATAAATTAAAATACGATAAAGTTGATTTTAGGAAATAAACGAGGGAGAGTGTAGTAGAGTAGACTGTGTCAAGTCTGGGATACCCGTATGACCGTATCATATACAATATATCATCCAAGTAGTTAACCTGGCACTCTGTCATGGGAATTCTGAGCCAGAAAGAGATAGCAATAGTTTGGCGTATTGACCTACATTTTGATTAATTACCCCGGAAGTAGATCAAGATATGTTAAAAGTAGGTGACCTTGACATCGATCGTGCCGGTAATTAGGTCAGACAGGTTTAGAAGTAAGTTAAACAACTCTTGTTGTTTATATTGTAATAGGGAATCATGTAAAAGTAGTAAGTAAAAATATTTCAATACAATGTGCGTATGCAAATTAGCATGCAAAGAGAATATAAAGTCAAAAGAAAAGAAAAAAATTTTAAGTCACAATCACAAATAGCAAGTTCATTAAAATGTAAAACATGTTTTCTGCCCAGCATGTATATATGTTATATGTATGTAATAAGTAGAAGAAAAAAGTCATCGTTTTCTGTAAGGAATGAAAAAAAAAAAAAAATCAAAACTATGGTTAATTGCTTTTGGTACCTATTCATAATCAACATACAAATAAAAATAAAACAAAGAAGTTACTGTGTTTAAATAATTTTTATTTAACTGAAAAAGCTTTAACAATTTTACGATGATCAGATGTTAAAATTCTAGAAATAGTGATACCAACATTTTCAATGCGTCTTTGAAATCTACTTCTATCACATGCGTATTGATGCCAATGACCTTTGCGAGCAGCTCTGTAAGCATAGTCCCATACATACATGACTTGAATTTTGATATCTGTGTTGAAGTGAACTTTTGTAGTTTTATTATTTAAATTCATATTGTATATGTATGAAGGTCTTAATTTAGAATTTTTTCTTTTAAGAGATACATATATACATTAAAGCAATTTTTAACTGCACATCTGAAATTGTGGTTTGATTAATGTATAGGACATGATGTTTTAAAGTTATCAATCTTTTCTAATGGCGGCAAAACTCTGCTTAAATCTTCTATTTTGGCACTGTCAATGTACTTTTGAAGGAAAAGTTTCTTTTGCATGATTGCGTATGTCTATTTTGTAATTTAAAAAGGAAAATATGAAAAAAGAAAATCTGAAAAAAATAGGTATCTTGTTGAATTATAATTAAAAATTATAGAAACGGTAACAATTAATGTTTTAATTCTTAACGTTTTTTAAATTATATACATAGGTAAATGTTTTTAAATTATTTACATTCATATATCTAATTCAAATTCACATGCACTTTGTTAAGTATTTCAGTTTTACTAATATCCATTTACATTATTTTTTGTTTTTGAAAAAATCGAAATATATACGTGAATTTGAAAGATCATAATATATTATATGAACTCATTCGATGCCTCCAAACAATAACTATATAAGTCAAGTTTGATATCACGATTAGAATAGGTATAAGTAAATTCATATCTCTTTTACTTGTTAATTTTTATAATTCATATTTTTATAAATAACATTTTTTTTGGTTTTAAGTATAGTTACAACAAAACAAAATTAAAAAAAGTAACTTTTTGGTAGTTCTATGCTTAGTTACGTCATTTTCAATTGTATATTTTTGTTTTTTAATTGTATATTTTTGTTATTCGAATGGTATAGAGTGAGCATTTTCGGATAAGAACAATGTAAGCCTACTTACATTAGCATTTTTAAGAGAAATAAAAAATAATAACCCGAAAAGAACTTCATAAGTCTTGAAGATCACATAATAAAATTGTTTTAAATATTTTTCAAAGGTTTTTTAACTTCACACTTAAAATCGTGAATTTCTAATTGTCTTCTTAATGTTTTCTTAATAAAATTTTATTAATTTATTCCTAATAAATTGTATTCTTAATTTATTTAAAAATAACAAAATTTATAATAAAATATATTTCAGACTTACATCATTATAGCTTGGAGCCGTCGATATATAATTCATAAATCGTATTTATTCATAGTTCAAAATTTTTATTAAAAAAATAAAGTCAAAGCTTTTATTTTGTTTTTATTTTTTTTTTCGTTGTCTGATTAAAATTTAATAATGAATAGAGTATAAAGCTTTAAGCTTTTTTTCTTTTTATTTTATTTCTTTCTTTTAATTTTAAAGAGCTTGAATTTTAAGGTTTTTGTTTTATATGGACTGTGCTCATCAGTAGTTATAAGTATTCATTATCTTTGCTATAGGTACCAAAAACAATTAACCTGTTTTTATTTTTCATTCCTTACAGCAAGGTTATATATGTAGATCAGACATAGCAGTAAGTATATATTTTCAGAATCATTCTAAACTTTCAGTTTCCTTATTAACACTTTTTTTTTTTTTTTTTTATTATAAAGCATTTTTAAATAACACAAACATTCAACTATAGTCATAAAACAGGTAATGTTACTACATATTACACCATGATCATTGAACTTTTGTTTTCTTTCTTTATCTTCTTTACCAATAATTATTTTTTTTTCTTGTTATCTATAATTCGTATATTTAAAACTATTGTTTTTTTTTTAAAACACAGAAAACTGGTTTACTTTTAAGGATTAAAAATTATATATATATTTATTTTTCAACTTCATCTTTCATAATATTATTTAGATTGTTAAATTTCTATAAAATCAACCAAAATGTTTTTGTTTTCAATAATAAACGTTTACAAAGTAACCTTACATCAGTCTGTGGATTATATTGTTATATATTAGGTGTGATGTATGATAAAACTTTAAACGATCTTAACGATCTAGTAGTTAACCTGGCACTCTGTCATGGGAATTCTGAGCCAGAAAGAGATAGCAATAGTTTGGCATATTGATCTACATTTTGATTAATTACCCCGGAAGTAGGTCAAGTTATGTTAAAAGTAGGTGACCTTGACGTCGATCGTGCCGGTAATTAGGTCAGACAGGTTTAGAAGTAAGTTAAACAACTCTTATTGTTTATATTGTAATAGGGAATCATGTAAAAGTAGTAAGTAAAAATATTTCAATACAATGTGCGTATGCAAATTAGCATGCAAAGAGAATATAAAGTCAAAAGAAAAGAAAAAAATTTTAAGTCACAATCACAAATAGCAAGTTCATTAAAATGTAAAACATGTTTTCTGCCCAACATGTATATATGTATATTATATGTATGTAATAAGTAGAAGAAAAAAGTCATCGTTTTCTGTAAGGAATGAAAAAAAAAAAAAAATCAAAACTATGGTTAATTGCTTTTGGTACCTATTCATAATCAACATACAAATAAAAATAAAACAAAGAAGTTACTGTGTTTAAATAATTTTTATTTAACTGAAAAAGCTTTAACAATTTTACGATGATCAGATGTTAAAATTCTAGAAATAGTGATACCAACATTTTCAATGCGTCTTTGAAATCTACTTCTATCACATGCGTATTGATGCCAAAGACCTTTGCGAGCAGCTCTGTAAGCATAGTCCCATACATACATGACTTGAATTTTGATATCTGTGTTAAAGTGAACTTTTGTAGTTTTATTATTTAAATTCATATTGTATATGTATGAAGGTCTTAATTTAGAATTTTTTCTTTTAAGAGATACATATATACATTAAAGCAATTTTTAACTGCACATCTGAAATTGTGGTTTAATAAATGTATAGGACATGATGTTTTAAAGTTATCAATCTTTTCTAATGGCGGCAAAACTCTGCTTAAATCTTCTATTTTGGCACTGTCAATGTACTTTTGAAGGAAAAGTTTCTTTTGCATGATTGCGTATGTCTATTTTGTAATTTAAAAAGGAAAATATGAAAAAAGAAAATCTGAAAAAAAAATATCTTGTTGAATTTGAATTATAATTAAAAATTATAGAAACGGTAACAATTAATGTTTTAATTCTTAACGTTTTTTAAATTATATACATAGGTAAATGTTTTTAAATTATTTACATTCATATATCTAATTCAAATTCACATGCACTTTGTTAAGTATTTCACTTTTACTAATATCCATTTACATTATTTTTTGTTTTTGAAAAAATCGAAATATATACGTGAATTTGAAAGATCATAATATATTATATGAACTCATTCGATGCCTCCAAACAATAACTATATAAGTCAAGTTTGATATCACGATTAGAATAGGTATAAGTAAATTCATATCTCTTTTACTTGTTAATTTTTATAATTCATATTTTTATAAATAACATTTTTTTTGGTTTTAAGTATAGTTACAACAAAACAAAATTAAAAAAAGTAACTTTTTGGTAGTTCTATGCTTAGTTACGTCATTTTCAATTGTATATTTTTGTTTTTTAATTGTATATTTTTGTTATTCGAATGGTATAGAGTGAGCATTTTCGGATAAGAACAATGTAAGCCTACTTACATTAGCATTTTTAAGAGAAATAAAAAATAATAACCCGAAAAGAACTTCATAAGTCTTGAAGATCACATAATAAAATTGTTTTAAATATTTTTCAAAGGTTTTTTAACTTCACACTTAAAATCGTGAATTTCTAATTGTCTTCTTAATGTTTTCTTAATAAAATTTTATTAATTTATTCCTAATAAATTGTATTCTTAATTTATTTAAAAATAACAAAATTTATAATAAAATATATTTCAGACTTACATCATTATAGCTTGGAGCCGTCGATATATAATTCATAAATCGTATTTATTCATAGTTCAAAATTTTTATTAAAAAAATAAAGTCAAAGCTTTTATTTTGTTTTTATTTTTTTTTTCGTTGTCTGATTAAAATTTAATAATGAATAGAGTATAAAGCTTTAAGCTTTTTTTCTTTTTATTTTATTTCTTTCTTTTAATTTTAAAGAGCTTGAATTTTAAGGTTTTTGTTTTATATGGACTGTGCTCATCAGTAGTTATAAGTATTCATTATCTTTGCTATAGGTACCAAAAACAATTAACCTGTTTTTATTTTTCATTCCTTACAGCAAGGTTATATATGTAGATCAGACATAGCAGTAAGTATATATTTTCAGAATCATTCTAAACTTTCAGTTTCCTTATTAACACTTTTTTTTTTTTTTTTTTATTATAAAGCATTTTTAAATAACACAAACATTCAACTATAGTCATAAAACAGGTAATGTTACTACATATTACACCATGATCATTGAACTTTTGTTTTCTTTCTTTATCTTCTTTACCAATAATTATTTTTTTTTCTTGTTATCTATAATTCGTATATTTAAAACTATTGTTTTTTTTTTAAAACACAGAAAACTGGTTTACTTTTAAGGATTAAAAATTATATATATATTTATTTTTCAACTTCATCTTTCATAATATTATTTAGATTGTTAAATTTCTATAAAATCAACCAAAATGTTTTTGTTTTCAATAATAAACGTTTACAAAGTAACCTTACATCAGTCTGTGGATAATATTGTTATATATTAGGTGTGATGTATGATAAAACTTTAAACGATCTTAACTGGAATGATATATTTATTAACCCTCACCATCAGATAATAGAAAAAATTATATGAACTTTTAGGAATCCTCTGATATCATCAGTGTTGCCATTTTTACAGTATTCCGGTCAAATTTGGCTGGAAAAAATATTCTTTGACAGGAAAAAAATCGAAATATTTTGACTGGATTTTTGACTGATTTATTTTTTTATTTGACCGTTTTTGATATAATATTATATTTCGTTTCAGAAAAATTTAAAATAATTTTAAAAATATTCGTTGAAGCTGAACATTTTAATTCACCAAAAGGGTTATAAATTTTTGAGAAATGGAGTAAATCTTAATTTGCATTGGTATTCGATGAAATAGCCATTAGAAGGCTATACTAGAATAGTGCACTGGATGAAATTAGTGGGTTTTCTGATTATGGTTCTGGCAGAACAAAAGACATCGCAAAATACATACATATTTTGAAATAACTATTTTACTACTTTATCTGAAATAATAAATAAATAAATCTTTAGTTATATCATTAGTTAAATTTGGTATTGCGAATTTATAAAAAGCAAAGCTCCATAAATCCATCTAAACAAAGAAATTATGTACATGTTTCATTATACATACTTAATTTTAAGTCTTTCTGAAAATATTTATTTTGACCCGATTTTTTGACAGTATTTTACTCTAAAAACTTTTGACTGAATTTTTTAAAAAGTTTTCCAGTCAAACTGTGGAATTTGACCGGATTAAAAATTTTGAAGTGGCAACACTGGATATCATTTCATACTTTTATTTTTCAGCTTTAAAAAACAATGTAAACAAGGTTAGCAATTTGTTTAATTCAAATAAATTTAAAATCTCTTGAAATCTAGACAATGTACATATATACATATATATATTTATTATATATGTTTTTTTTCAAAGCTCTAGAAAATGTCTTTATAAAATTATTGTAATTCTACTCCGTTCAGATATTGCTACTCCGTTTTTAGTATAATCATAGATAAGTGACATAGCCTATCACAAAAATACCATGTATTTTAAAGGGGGCAAAATTCAGATATTTTCCAGTGTGGCCGTTGTAGCTAAACTTTGCGGTACATGCTAATGTACTAAACTGCAAAGCTTTTTCCATTGTAAATTATACTACCATGAAATGAAAAAGCTTTTTCTAGAAAGATTACATATCCATACATACACTTTATCATAAGAGCAGTACAGAGAAAAAAATGCTAAAGAAAAACTCCCATATAAACTAAATAACAACAAAAAGGAAAAAAAAAACAAAATTAAAAATTATAAATTAAAACTATGCAGATTTTTTTTGCAGCTTTTTCTTGAATGATTTAATGTAAACTATTACATTTCGCATGTAGAGTAGATTTACTACATTGTAGAGTATATTTACTACAATTAAAAATATAAATTAAACCTATGCAGATTTTTTTTTACAGTTTTTTCTTGAACGATTTGATGTAAACTATTACATTTCGCATGTAGAGTGGATTTACTACATTAAAAACATTATTTGTAGCTTAAAAATGAATCAGAGTTTTACTAGAAATTATATATAAATTCTAGTTTTATTAATTAAGAACATTTATGAATTATGAAAAGAAAATTTATTGATGTATAATAATTGTATAGATATACATACATAGTTATATTAACTCAATATAGTGCTATTATAAGTTTTGATTTATGTTAATAAAGTTTTTGTGATAAGAAAATGTTATTAGATTAGTAAAAAAAAAAAAATAAATAAATAAATAAATGTACTAAATCTACTCTACATTTTTCTACGTATCATAAACAATATTATTGCGCTTTCAATTTGCCGCCGGCAAAACATACATTTTATATTTGTTAAAAAGAAAAAACTATTGATTATAATGACGTATCATGTAGCTTTTTCAATCTCAAATTTTTTGATTATTTTTGTTTTTGTTTTAAACTTTTATCACGGAAGATGTAATACAAAATGCAGGAAATGTAATAAAAATTAAATAGATATTGATGCATAAGTGACTGTTACCTAAAATTGAAACGCATATTAATTAGAAACGTAAATATAATCGTATTTGTGAGCCTCTTATAAAATTTTTTTTACAATATACTTAAGCTAAATGGTTTAAGCACCTAAAAAATACTGAAATAATCATAATATAAACAGAAAAAAAATATGTATAAAAGGTTTAACAAATTAATTCCTGCTCTTACGCATGCGCATTATATTCATTCTTAATACAGGCAACTAATTATTTCAAAACCGCCTTTAACAAAATCTCTCTTCTCTATTTTTGCGCATACACATTGCATTGCACATTATTATTATTATACATGATATGTACTTATTTTTGTATTTACAAACAAGTTACTACTTTGTATGTCAGATTTTTTCGTAATAAATAAAGAGAATGAACAAAAAAAAATCATAAAATGTAAAACGTGAAATGAATTCAATATGATTGTTAAAATACAATTTATGATATACCTATGTATGATATAAAGCTTTTGGTATCTGAAAAATGAGATACATAGTTGTTTTAATAATTTACATTAAGAGCAAAATAAATGAGAAATAAAAATCCAAAATCAACTTTGTTATCGGTGCTGAGGTATCTATAATGATAAGCTGCAACTTATGTATTTAGTCTACCTTGTTTCTTCTATTTTAGATGCTCGAATATGTTCTCATTAAAACAAAAAAGAAAGGAAAGTAGAAATAAATACCTATTGTACTAAATTTTGCTACTAACTTTTCTGATCGGCACAAAATAAATTATTGGAGAGCATTACTCAAAAATTGAAGTAGGTATGTAGATTTAATGATAGGAGTAGATTTAAAAATAGTAGTAGAACGGAGTAGAATTACAATAATTTTATAAAGACATTTTCTAGAGCTTTGAAAAAAAACATATATAATAAATATATATATGTATATATGTACATTGTCTAGATTTCAAGAGATTTTAAATTTATTTGAATTAAACAAATTGCTAACCTTGTTTACATTGTTTTTTAAAGCTGAAAAATAAAAGTATGAAATGATATCCAGTGTTGCCACTTCAAAATTTTTAATCCGGTCAAATTCCACAGTTTGACTGGAAAACTTTTTAAAAAATTCAGTCAAAAGTTTTTAGAGTAAAATACTGTCAAAAAATCGGGTCAAAATAAATATTTTCAGAAAGACTTAAAATTAAGTATGTATAATGAAACATGTACATAATTTCTTTGTTTAGATGGATTTATGGAGCTTTGCTTTTTATAAATTCGCAATACCAAATTTAACTAATGATATAACTAAAGATTTATTTATTTATTATTTCAGATAAAGTAGTAAAATAGTTATTTCAAAATATGTATGTATTTTGCGATGTCTTTTGTTCTGCCAGAACCATAATCAGAAAACCCACTAATTTCATCCAGTGCACTATTCTAGTATAGCCTTCTAATGGCTATTTCATCGAATACCAATGCAAATTAAGATTTACTCCATTTCTCAAAAATTTATAACCCTTTTGGTGAATTAAAATGTTCAGCTTCAACGAATATTTTTAAAATTATTTTAAATTTTTCTGAAACGAAATATAATATTATATCAAAAACGGTCAAATAAAAAAATAAATCAGTCAAAAATCCAGTCAAAATATTTCGATTTTTTTCCTGTCAAAGAATATTTTTTCCAGCCAAATTTGACCGGAATACTGTAAAAATGGCAACACTGATGATATCAGAGGATTCCTAAAAGTTCATATAATTTTTTCTATTATCTGATGGTGAGGGTTAATAAATATATCATTCCAGTTAAGATCGTTTAAAGTTTTATCATACATCACACCTAATATATAACAATATTATCCACAGACTGATGTAAGGTTACTTTGTAAACGTTTATTATTGAAAACAAAAACATTTTGGTTGATTTTATAGAAATTTAACAATCTAAATAATATTATGAAAGATGAAGTTGAAAAATAAATATATATATAATTTTTAATCCTTAAAAGTAAACCAGTTTTCTGTGTTTTAAAAAAAAAACAATAGTTTTAAATATACGAATTATAGATAACAAGAAAAAAAAATAATTATTGGTAAAGAAGATAAAGAAAGAAAACAAAAGTTCAATGATCATGGTGTAATATGTAGTAACATTACCTGTTTTATGACTATAGTTGAATGTTTGTGTTATTTAAAAATGCTTTATAATAAAAAAAAAAAAAAAAAAGTGTTAATAAGGAAACTGAAAGTTTAGAATGATTCTGAAAATATATACTTACTGCTATGTCTGATCTACATATATAACCTTGCTGTAAGGAATGAAAAATAAAAACAGGTTAATTGTTTTTGGTACCTATAGCAAAGATAATGAATACTTATAACTACTGATGAGCACAGTCCATATAAAACAAAAACCTTAAAATTCAAGCTCTTTAAAATTAAAAGAAAGAAATAAAATAAAAAGAAAAAAAGCTTAAAGCTTTATACTCTATTCATTATTAAATTTTAATCAGACAACGAAAAAAAAAATAAAAACAAAATAAAAGCTTTGACTTTATTTTTTTAATAAAAATTTTGAACTATGAATAAATACGATTTATGAATTATATATCGACGGCTCCAAGCTATAATGATGTAAGTCTGAAATATATTTTATTATAAATTTTGTTATTTTTAAATAAATTAAGAATACAATTTATTAGGAATAAATTAATAAAATTTTATTAAGAAAACATTAAGAAGACAATTAGAAATTCACGATTTTAAGTGTGAAGTTAAAAAACCTTTGAAAAATATTTAAAACAATTTTATTATGTGATCTTCAAGACTTATGAAGTTCTTTTCGGGTTATTATTTTTTATTTCTCTTAAAAATGCTAATGTAAGTAGGCTTACATTGTTCTTATCCGAAAATGCTCACTCTATACCATTCGAATAACAAAAATATACAATTAAAAAACAAAAATATACAATTGAAAATGACGTAACTAAGCATAGAACTACCAAAAAGTTACTTTTTTTAATTTTGTTTTGTTGTAACTATACTTAAAACCAAAAAAAATGTTATTTATAAAAATATGAATTATAAAAATTAACAAGTAAAAGAGATATGAATTTACTTATACCTATTCTAATCGTGATATCAAACTTGACTTATATAGTTATTGTTTGGAGGCATCGAATGAGTTCATATAATATATTATGATCTTTCAAATTCACGTATATATTTCGATTTTTTCAAAAACAAAAAATAATGTAAATGGATATTAGTAAAACTGAAATACTTAACAAAGTGCATGTGAATTTGAATTAGATATATGAATGTAAATAATTTAAAAACATTTACCTATGTATATAATTTAAAAAACGTTAAGAATTAAAACATTAATTGTTACCGTTTCTATAATTTTTAATTATAATTCAACAAGATACCTATTTTTTTCAGATTTTCTTTTTTCATATTTTCCTTTTTAAATTACAAAATAGACATACGCAATCATGCAAAAGAAACTTTTCCTTCAAAAGTACATTGACAGTGCCAAAATAGAAGATTTAAGCAGAGTTTTGCCGCCATTAGAAAAGATTGATAACTTTAAAACATCATGTCCTATACATTAATCAAACCACAATTTCAGATGTGCAGTTAAAAATTGCTTTAATGTATATATGTATCTCTTAAAAGAAAAAATTCTAAATTAAGACCTTCATACATATACAATATGAATTTAAATAATAAAACTACAAAAGTTCACTTCAACACAGATATCAAAATTCAAGTCATGTATGTATGGGACTATGCTTACAGAGCTGCTCGCAAAGGTCATTGGCATCAATACGCATGTGATAGAAGTAGATTTCAAAGACGCATTGAAAATGTTGGTATCACTATTTCTAGAATTTTAACATCTGATCATCGTAAAATTGTTAAAGCTTTTTCAGTTAAATAAAAATTATTTAAACACAGTAACTTCTTTGTTTTATTTTTATTTGTATGTTGATTATGAATAGGTACCAAAAGCAATTAACCATAGTTTTGATTTTTTTTTTTTTTTCATTCCTTACAGAAAACGATGACTTTTTTCTTCTACTTATTACATACATATAACATATATACATGCTGGGCAGAAAACATGTTTTACATTTTAATGAACTTGCTATTTGTGATTGTGACTTAAAATTTTTTTCTTTTCTTTTGACTTTATATTCTCTTTGCATGCTAATTTGCATACGCACATTGTATTGAAATATTTTTACTTACTACTTTTACATGATTCCCTATTACAATATAAACAACAAGAGTTGTTTAACTTACTTCTAAACCTGTCTGACCTAATTACCGGCACGATCGATGTCAAGGTCACCTACTTTTAACATATCTTGATCTACTTCCGGGGTAATTAATCAAAATGTAGGTCAATACGCCAAACTATTGCTATCTCTTTCTGGCTCAGAATTCCCATGACAGAGTGCCAGGTTAACTACTCATCCAGTTAATTACTTTTGTCAAAATTTCAAACATACAGCTTTATTAAGTGCACTCATATAAAAGAAGAAGTTGTATGGCAGCTACTCGAACCCTCTGCAGTAGACCAACCAAATTTTGCTATTGCAAAAAAACGAATTTGCGAAAATTTCAAGATCCTATCTCCTTTAGTTTTTGAGTTATCGGGCGGACGGACGGACATACATAGCAAAATCGATTTATTTTTCGATTCTGATTCGATCCATACAAGTGTATTCTATATCTACTCCTCCTCCTTCTCTGCGTCACAAACGTAATGGCAAATTTATTTTACCCTTTGACTATATAGTCGTACGGGTATATAAAACTTGTCTATCTTTTTTGTTCTACGTGAATACTCTATGTATATAGTTACTTTATGATTTTACGAATCCATTTATTTCAAGTTTATTTATTGTTTAATATTTTGAAAAAGATAAATTAGTAAGAATTTTTAATATTTTTGAATTTATAAAATAATTAGAAAATGTTTTTAGTATTATAAAGTTAATTTCGTTAGCTATGTTTTACGATCAAACTAATAAAAGCTTTTATGGTTTTAAAATGACTTATGGGCTTCCCATTTAAATACACCAAATAAGTATAGGGTATTTCTAAGTTGCACCGACTGACTGTTTCTTTACTTGTTTTCAATTATATTCACTACTAAATTACATACAGCTTTTTTTATTGCCTTATTAAAACATACTTTTTTTTATTTTTTAAAAAACATGGATATGGAAGGAATTGGGATTATGGTGGAAGTTATTTGGGATTTCTGGGTTATGGAAGACGAGGCAAATTGGATGTGATATTAGAAGAAAAATGTTAATGTTCTTCTTAAATTTAGCTAAATCGTACACATATAAAGTTAATAATGTACTTTGGGGGGCACATTTTGTGGAATATGGTTCATTAGACGTGATGAGCGCATGACAAACGAATTTTCATAAACCGTGTTACGCCATCTGGTGAGCTCAACTGTGTAGGGATTAGCTTCTGTTGCCTTTCTTGTTTTCCGTTGGAAAATCTTGAGTGGAGGCATAAGTTGTTTGATTTCTTTAGAACAGGTGTTAGTCCCTACAAGATATCTATAAAACAAGGCCAGTGACCCAACAGTACGACAATGCCTGATATGATGAAAAGAATTTTCGGCCTGATATAAGTTTTAAAGATGTTAAGGAGATTAGAGAAGGAGAAGTAAGTTTTGCAGCGATACAAGAAACCCAAAACCTTAGCAGCGTCCTTAGCTACTCCAAAAATTTGGTTTGAGCAAGTCAATTTTTGGTTAAGCTCAATCCCCAAAATATTCAAGTCTGCCGTATGATTCAAAGCTTCTCCTTGAAATAAAAGGTTTAGAATAGTGGTTGCTATTTTTCGCGAGATTAGACAGCATTGGGTTTTTGTGGTGTTGAAATTAACTCTTTTGGTTTCACCCCATTTTGGGATTTTAACTAAATCTTTATGTAATTCGCTTATAGTGAAATTTTTTGTTGTTGTATTAATCTGATGACTAAGTTTACAGCGGCTATGGAATTCATAAGACGCAACAAGGGTACTGTCATCTGCGAAGCTATGGATTGGATTGGAGTTTATTGAAAGAAAGTCATTTATAAATATTAGGAAAAGACTGGGAGATAAAATAGATCCCTGAGGGACACCAGCATTTATTTTAAGATCTTTGGATGAATATCCTAGAACACGAAACGTACATCCATTTGACTAATACCCTACCTAGACCTAAATCCCTGCATTTCGCCAATAAAGCATAATGCGAAACTCGATCGAAAGCTTTAGAAATATCCAGAGCTACAACATAGACTGGCCAGAATGATGAAGACAGATATTAAGGTTTTCGCAGAGATAGGTCATGAGATCACCAGTTGAACGGCTGTTTTTTTTGTATCAAGATTTTTTAAGATTTTCATCATTGCTCGTGTCTTAAAGTATATTCTATCAAAGGAGCAGCCAACTTCTGGAACAGATGGGGGTCTTTGAGTTGACTGAGGTAGTGACGAGTTAGAAGCGAACCATTTGCCAAACAAATTTACTCTTCCTTTTGAATCTGTTGGCAACACTGGCCTGGTTAAAAACAACTTTTTTGTTGCTCTTACTAAAATATTTTAATTTAATTTATTTTTTTAAATAACTAATTAAAAACAGTGATTTTTTGGAAGGAAAACTGCTACAAAATGTCAAGAAATAAAAGGTATTTATTGTATTTGTCTAAAAAAGGAGTAAGTGTAAAATTTGCACGGTGGATATTGTGTCCAGCGATGATGAAGATATTAGCTTACACTGTGATTCATGCACTGGTTGGTTACATTTAAAGTGCTCAAAAATCAATAAAAAAACGTATGATATTCTAAATAGCAATGAAGAAGCACCATTCAAATGCCAAAGATGCTCACCAAAATTTTATGAAAATTTTACTAACCATAAACACACAAGTAAAAACTCAAATCTGGAATCAAAGTATGATGTAATTATATCGAAACTAAACAATATCACGGAAGACATGCAGGTTATGCGCCAATTTGTAACTTTTGTAAATGAAAAGTATGATGATATTAACAAAAAATTGAAAAAAACTATGGGTAATAAAATAATAAAAAAACAAAACATAAAGCTCAATAATGTAAACAAATCATAGTTAAAACTGATTCCGATTTTCTTACCACAAATAAAGATGTTATAAAAAAAGTTACGGCTGCTGCAAATGCCGTGCAGGCTAATTTAAATGTTGATGACATAAGTAATGTCGTAGTATTAAAAAGATACCCTGTTAAAGCAGAGAATGGTAATGACTGTAACAACCACTTGCAAAGACTAAATTTTCCATGGCAATGAAAAAGTCCTTGTTTATGGAAAAAAAGAAAATCTTAAGAGACTTACCTGAATACAAAAATCTATATATGTTTGATGCCTTAACAAATGATACTATGGACCTTTTTAAATATGCACAATAAATTCGTACCTTACCAATAGGAAACAATATGTTCAAATTGGTGAAATTAGCAGTGATTTTAATTTGATAAAAAAAGGTGTACCACAGGGATCTATATTTGTGGTAAAAATTGGTATTACAAATTTAAAAAAAAAATGTTTTTCCAATTAGAATCGAGCCCAATGAATTCCACACTCAGTTTAAACATGAGATAATACTAGGTCTTATAACATGTTGAAACGTCTTAGGTTTTCAATAGATACAATTATATTTGTTTTTATATTGCAATAATTTAATTTTTTTTTATTTTCATTTAATTTACGTTTAATTTAAAATAAAGTCTACTTCTATAATTTTTTAAAACTGTACTCTTTTTTTTTTAATATTAATTTCAATTTTACATACTTATTTTTCCATAAAGGACCGTTTATATTTTTCACAATCCTTACAATTTTCCCCTTCCTTTCTTTTAAAACAGCTATAACATTGTCATATTCGAAATTAGAGATTTTGGAATAAATATTTAGAGCTCCTTGGTATATACAATGAATTTAGCAAACCGAATTCATCATAATCATTAATATTCAAATTTCCTCTGAAAGTTCTTGGCCCATAATAACTTTTGACTTTTTTCATTTTTTGCTTGGCAGAGTTTAACATTACTCGCGCCAACTTTTAGAGTGGGTCAAAAAAATTTTTTTTTTGTTTTTATGGTTTTTTTTTAGCCAAAATTATGGGGCTAGAGTGAGTCAAATATTGTTATACCCTACACCTATAGAATAGGTAAAGGGGTATATTAACTTTGGTATGGTGTTTGTAACCACCTAAAGGAAGCGAGCTAGATATGGAAAAGTATATATATTTGTGATCAGCGTGACCGCCTTAGTCGATATAGCCATGTCCGTCCGTCCGTCCGTCCGTCCGTAGGCACGATAACTCAAAAAATAATGGAGCTATCTTGATGAAATTTTAACTGTAGGTTACTAGGACTGAAAGTACGGCGGGGATTGCATATGGGCGAAATCGGCCCATGGGTTCGGATTCTGGACCTTTTAATCGGTTTCAGGGCTAACGAACAAATATAAAAAATCACGATAACTCAACAACTAATGACGCTATCTTCATCAAATTTGTGCTGTAGGTTACTAGTAATGAAACTACTTCGGAAATTGCGTAAGGTCGGGATTGGACCATGGGTTCGGAACCTAGAACTTTTTGATCGAATTTAGGCCAAACGAGCATAATTCCGAAACCAATGAAGATAGAACCTCCAAATTTAGTATCAGGGTGTCCCTTCCTATTTCCTAAGTGTCTTGTGAATTTGGGTCCCATTGGAGTAGTGGGTCGGGGACCAGCCACACATTTCCGAAGACCTTAAAGCATATCTTTAAAATTAATAAAGATAACAACTTGAAAAAATGTAGAAGCTTCCAATTTGCCACAAGGGTGTTCTTTACTATCTCTTGCGTGTTCCCCTAATTTGGGATCAATTGGAGTGGTGGTTCTGTACCCCTCTCAGACCTCCCAAGTTTTAAAAGCTTATAATCGAAATTACTAAAAATAGTTACTTAAAATTAGGATAAACCGTTCAAATTGTGTACAAGGGTTAACTAGTACTATAAGTACAGCGCGAACTATATAAGGGCGAAATCAGCCCAACGGTTCGGATTCCGGACCTTTTAATCGATGTCAGGGCTAAGGAACATATATAAAAAATCACGATAACTCAACAACTAATGAGGCTATTTTCATGAAATTTGTGCTGTAGGTTATTGGCAGCGAAACTACGGCGGTGATTACGTACGGTGAGGATTGGACAATGGGTTCGGAACTTAGAACTTTTTGATCGAATTTAGGCCAAACGAGCATAATTCCGAAACCAATGAAGATAGAACCTCCAAATTTGGTATCAGGTGTCCCATCCTATTTCGTAAGTGTCTTTGAAATTTGGGCCCCATTGGAGTAGTGGATCGGGGACCAGCCACTCAGTTCTTAGGCCCTTAAAGCATATTTTCGAAATTAAAAAAGATAGTAACTTGAAACAAATGTAGAAGCTTCCAATTTGCCACAAGGGTGTTCTTTACTATTTCTTGCGTGCCCCCCTAATTTGGGATCAATTGGAGTGGTGGTTCAGAACCCCTCTTAGACCCCCCAATGTGTAAAAGCTTATCATCGAAATTAATAAAACTAGTAACTTAAAATTAAGATAGAGCGTTCCAATTGTGTACAAGGGTTAACTAGTATTGAAAGTATGACGGGACTGCATATGGGCGAAATCGTACCATAATTTCGGGTCCTGGAACCATTGAAAAGTTCAAGGACTAACAAACATATATCTTAAAAACACCATAACTCAAAAAACAATGCCGGTATTTTGATGAAATTTAACAGTAGGTTACTAGTAATGAAAGTACCATGGGAATTGGTTGTGGTCGAGTTTAATTTCGAAGCCAAAGAATATATTTCCTATGTCCTATGTGTCTCCGAAATCTAGACTTAATTGTAGTGGTTCAGCTATGTTCAAAGGTACTTGCTGCATTTATGTAAAATTTATTTTTATATTTAAATGAATTATATGAAAAGGTGTAAATTTTTAATTGTATTTTGGAAATAAATTTATTGCATATTTTGCGTTTATAAGCTTTTCTATTAGGTATATAAACTAACCATTTAAAATAATTGCAATTTTTAAAAATTTGGATTATTAAATATATTATGCTTTGATTATCTTTTTATCACAAAATTTAATAATTAGAATTTTTTCATTTTGTAATTGAATTGGAATAAATATATTTTCATTTATTTCTAGTTTGTTTGTTTTTTAATATTTTTAAATAGATAAATTAGTAAGAATTTGTAGTATTTTTTAATAGATAGCGTAATTAGAAAATGTTTTTAGTATTATACAGTTAATTTGGTTAGCTATGTCTTACGATCAAATTAATAACAGCTTCTATGGTGTTAAAATGACTTATGGATATGTCCTTAAATTTGAACCAAATAGGTGTAGGGTATTTCTAAGTCGGTTGCACCGACTGACTGTTTCTTTACTTGTTTTTTAATAATTCTAATCTTTTCTATCCTTTTTTTTAATATAATAGCATAAGGGAATTAATTAATGGTTTATTTTATTTTACAAATCATAGTGGGTATGCACGCGTATCTAAAAATTGACAAGGCCAACAATAGTTTTCCTTGTTTCTCCTTGAATTTAATGCCTCTTTTTATTATTTTCTCTTTGTTTTGTATGTATTAGTATGTTTTAATCAGCCGAGAAATTAAAGTATATGTTTTTTTTTTCTTTTCTAATTAAAAAATGTATAATAAGGTACCTAAGTATTAAAAAATTGACATGCTCATTTAAAAATATCTATTCGAGAAAATTTTGATTTGAATTTAGTTCTTATTTTAAATTAAGAATGTTATTTAAGTGTGTGGTGAAGGCCAAAGATAAAAAATGGATGGGAACATAGAAGCAAAATTTAAAAATAAAATCTATCAAATCATCAAGTGTAGTTTGCGGAAATCATTTTGGGAATCAAATGGCTAATTATGATAGCTAGCGAAAGAGTCTAAAAAACAATGCTGTTTTAGAAAGAAACTTAATATAAATAGCTTTAATGACCTTAAAGACCAAATGGTAGTAAAATTCATCAATTTTTACATTTTTAAAAGACAAACTCCAAAAAGGAGTTTCTTTGGAGAACGAATTTGGTATTAGTTTAAAAAAAATGTTATTACTGTTATAAAATTTAAATTAATTTAGATAAATTTATCCCCTTTAGTAAATTTATCTTTTATTAAATTATGATTAGTTAATAGTTAAACCGATTATAACTATTAATGAATTGGATCCAATTTGGATATTGTCAAATTAAATATTTTATTTAATAATTTTATATAAATAATTGTGTAAAGAAATTGAAATAAAACTAAAAAGTATAGTACTAGTACTAGCCCCCTAAAATGTAGAAAATAAAAAATTGAAGGTAGATCTTGGGAATTTGTTACTGTTTTAATATAAAAATAAATTGATGGTATAAGAAACAGTTCATTTAATGTTTGAAAACTTTTAAGCTTAAAATGTTGAAAATTTTCATTAACCAAAAATTGATGGTAGATCTTTTGCATGTAAAAGTGTTTTAATATAAAACTAAATTGCTGGATTAAAACTAACTGAAAGAAGAACAGTCTCCCATTTCAGCAATTTAACAAAATAGAGAAGAACAAAGGAAAAATAGAACCTTTAGTAATAAAAATTAAAAATCAGATAGAATTAAAAATAAAAAAATAAATAATTTTGCATTTTATCAAAATTTAGTTATAGTTTATTATAAATAACTTATATCCTATCTTCTTTTACACATTTTGGTATTCAAAATTTTTATAACATATTAAACTACAAAATTGATTAAAATAATAATTATTAAATAACTAAAAAGAATAGATTAAATACAATTTGTTTTGTTTATTTACTTCATACATTAAATTATAAATAGCTACATTTGTTTTTATTTCATTTCTCTAACTTTGTTTACAATTTAAATTTCTTCATCTATTAACAATTTTACATCTAAAATTTTTATTAATATCAATTTAATTTAATATACTATAATTTCCCAAAAATTAAACTAAGATACACTTAAATAATACACTTAATTATTAATTTTTTTTAATGATACTTTAAATAAAACTATTAAAATTTTTCATAAAAATAAAACAACTTTTATGTAAATCTTAAAAAAAATAATAAACACAAATATCAAACACTATAGCTATCCCTCTCACTCCTATTCGGTCAGCTATTCATCTAGTTGCATTTCAATTTGTTATATATACATATATTGTTACATAATTAAAATTAATTTGCATTTAATTAAATTAAATAGATCCAGTGAATATCAAACTTTAATTCTCAGCGAATATTAAACGATAAATTTAAAATATATAAGTAAAATATAAAGTAAATAGGCGTTATTTTTTTGCTGCAGTGATTCTGCTGTCGGACACTATCTCATGCTGGAAGGTGTATATACTACAGTATGGGATAACTGGCCGTTGTTGCGTCACTGCAAGCAAACCCAATTAGATTGATAGTTTTTACTTAATTAAAAAAAAAAAAAAAAAATTCCACTCATTATTTCGTATAGTTGAAATTCTTCTTGAAAACTAAATCTGATTTATGCTGAGTCAAACCAGCATAAAATTTGCCAATATTAGAGGGCTAGATTCCAATTATTTCGGAGTATATATGCCTTACGTCAGAAAATCCAGCATTTTTGTTTTTTGTACAGAAGTCCAAATATTTCAAAGGAGAACACAATTGTAGAATTTGATATTTTATCGGATTCTATAATTAGTATCCTTCAGGACAATCCCGAAACTGAAATCGTTGTAGGAGGCGATTTCAATATTCACAATAAAACTTGGCTTCTATACTCTCCTCATACATCGGCAGAAGTCAAATATGTAGAATTTTTCAGCGCTCTTCATCAACTTACACAATTGGTGAAAGAACCTACTCCCATACCAGACTTTTCAAGCCATAGTGCTTATACTCTGGATCTATTTCTAACTTCTCATCCGGAAAAATACAACATATCTGTCATTAGCCCATTAGGCAGCTCTGATCACTGCCTTATCACTTCCCAATTTCAAATCCAAAATTTAATTAACCAAAAAGTTCCTCCCAATCATAAAATTTGGCTCCATAATGAAGCCCACTGGGATGGATTAAACTCCTTTTTCAAAAACTTTAATTGGTCTATAATAATTTTTTTTTCAACAATAGAAATGTTGATGTAGCTGCCAACGCATTAACTAGCGCCATTCTCCTTGGCATGAATCTTTTCATACCAAGTAAGATTAAAAGTGCTAAACACCGCAACCAGAATTGGTTAAACAAAAAATGCAGGCAAGCTATTAAGAAAAACAATAAAGCTTTCTTTGATTTCAAGAGGCAACCAACCGAAAACAACCGAATGTCATTTACAGAAGTTAGTAAGCGATGCAAAAGAATTTTAAGGCAGCAAAAATTTAAACATGATTTTTTACTAAGGCAAAAAGTTATTCGCTTCCCAAAAGGCAGCAAAAGTTTCTGGTCATTTGCCAAACCAGTAAAAAACAACTTCACTTCTTCTACAACTCCCCCACTGATTTATAATAAGGCTGTCATTGCTGACCTGGAACAAAAGGCAGATTTGCTGGCTCAAATCTTCGCAGCCAATTCAACACTGCCGGCAACAACAGCCTCTCCTCCGGTCTATGTACTAACAAATTCAAAACTTAAAAAAATTTATTTTCGCCCACGAGTTGTTGCTAAAGTTCTTAAGGGTCTGAATGTTCACAAGTCTGCTGGTTCTGACGATACTCCACCAATTGTCCTCCAAAAAGCGCAAACACCCTAGCTGGTCTACTAAGCAAACTTTTTCACATATCCTTTGTTTCTGGAACTTAGCCTTCTATATGGAAAGTTGTTTATATCCAGCCAATCCCAAAAAAGGTGCCCAGAGCAATCTTGAAAATTATAGACCAATTGCTCTAACATCAGTACTATCAAAGGTTATGGAGTTAATAATTAATTTCCATTTAAAAAGATGTCTGTAGAGTAATGACCTCATAAGTGACCAACAACATAGTTTTAGGTCAAATAGATCAACAGGTGACCTGTTGACATTTTTTACTGAAAAATGGGGTCGTTGCTTGGAAAAATATGGCGAGACGAACATAATCGCCCTAGATATATCCAAAGCCTTTGATCGCGTTTGGCATGTCGCGCCACTAAAAAAGCTAGAAGCATTTGGTCTAGGAAAAATCTTCAATTCATGGATAGAATCTCTCCTTTCACACCGTTCATGCAAGTTGTATTGGACGGTTTTACTTCCAAAAATTTTGAAATCAATGCTGGGGTCCCTCAAGGCTCGGTCCTATTTCTAATATTAATCAATGATCTTCTATCCATTACCTCCAATAAAATCATAGCTTTGCTGATGACAGCACTATTGATTGCTTTTACCTTTTTGAAAGAGCAGCTGATGCTACCTCAACATCGGTATATAATGAACGAACCAAAGTTTCAAGTTCCTCAAATAATGATCTCCAAATAATTCAAGATTGGGGAAGAATGTGAACAGGGTAAGTTTTAATGCTTCAAAAACCCAAAGCTGTTTGTTATCAACCAAGAGAAGCGATCCTTTACTAAACATTTCTTTTGGCAATGTAGGTATTCAAAACTCCGAATCATTAAGAATTCATGGAAATAAATGCAAAACTTTCGTGGAACGACTACATTTTTTCGGTCGCAAAAGATGCCGCGAAATGCCTGGGATTCTTAAGTAGGAGTAGGAAATACTTTACACCTCCAAATCTATTACAAATTTATAAAACCTATATTCGGCCGTGACTTGAGTATAACTTTCACATATTTGCTGGAGTTCACAGCATCGCTCTTCAATATCTGGATAAGATACAAAAGAGAGCTGTTCGTATTATCAATGATAATAACGTCACAAAAGAATTAACGTCTTTAAGTCACCGCCGTAATGTAGGAAAAAAGAAATCAAAAACAAGATGCCTAAAATCAAAACCTACCGCCGTAACACACGGTTAGCAGCTCAATCACATCCATATACAGTTGAGCTTTTCAGAACAAGAACTCTGAAATTTAGGAACTGTTTTCTGAGTCGCACCTCCAAATTGTGGAACACATTACCCCCATATGTGTTTCCCAATTCATTTAAACCGCAAAAATTCAAGAAGGATTCAACTCATACCTCCTGGGTTGCCAATTCAACCCTTAAAATTTTAACCCCATTTATATTTATGACTAGTAGTAACTTTTCAGTCATAATACTGCGCAAGCAGCTAGGGTGCTTATCCCATTACTTTGGCTACGGGGGGAGATTGTTTTAGTGTAGTACAAATCTCACCCTACCTGGGGGATTAGGTTACCAGGTGTCTTTTAAAGGTTTTTTCCTCCCTTAAGAAAAATAAAAACAAAAAAAAAAATATCTTCCAAATTAATAACGATAAAACATATTATTTATTTTATTTTATAAATTAAAAACTACAATATTTTTTCAATAAGCGACTAAATTTCTATTTTTTAATTTAAATTATATATAGATATAGATATTTTATTTAACTAATAAACAAAAGTAAAATACAATTAAGAAAGTGTGCTTGATATTTAAATTCTTTTCAAACTTAAATTATGTTTTCTTACTAAAAGAACTTGCTGCATGTATATAGAATTTATTTTTATATTTAAATTATATAAAAAATTTTATGAAAGCATTAATATTTGTAGGTTATTTTAAATATGAAAAAAATATATTTTATTACAAGTTAAGATTTCCTAAAAATTACTTTGAATTTCAACGTATATTAGTGTCAGATAACAGGTGAAATCTCATTTAGTATTTTATGATAACCTAATGTTAACAATAAGTATTACAATAATAATTATAATATATGTTTAATCATATAATTGCGTACGTTATTTAAATTGTGTTCACTGCCTATTAAAGATATTTATTGCATGTATGTAAAATTTATTTTTATATATAAATGATTTATACAAAATGTTCTAAATTTGTCATTTTATTTTAGAAATACATTTATTGCAAATATTTCTAATAGGTACATGTACTAGGAATTAAAATTATTATACCCTACACCTATAAAATAGGAAATGGGTATATTAACTTCGGTATGGTGTTTGTAACCACCTAGATAAAGTGAGCTAGATATGGAAAAGTAAATATATTTGTGATCAGCGTGACCTCCTGAGTCGGCATAGCTATGTCCGTCCGTCTGTAACTCAAAACTAAAGGCGCTACCTTAATGAAATTCGTGGTGTAGGTTACTAGTATTGAGACTATGGCAGGGGTTCCGTGCGGTCGAGGTAACAGAGTGTCCCTTCTTTTTCTCTTAGTGTCCTCAAAAATTGGAACCAATTGGAGTAGTGGGTTGGAGACCATTCACATAGTTTCGAAGACCTTAAATCTTATTTTTGGAAAAAATACAGATAGTAACATCAAACAAATGTAGGAGCTTAAATTTGGCACAAGAGTATTCTTCACTATTACTTACGTGTTCCGTTAATTTATGATCAATTGGAGTGGTAGTTCAGGTAACTCTCTTACACCTCCCATGGTTTAAAGACTTATCCTTTAAGCCTATACTTAAAAACACCATAACTCAAAAACTAATTACACTATTTTATTGAAATTTAAATTCTACTAGTAATCAAATTACCATGGCAATTCGTTATAGTTCGGACAATGAGGTCGGATTCTAGAAGTTGTTGATTGAATTGAGGCCAAACTAGTATAATTTCGAAACCAAAGAAGATAGAACCTAATATTTGGGGCACAGGTATTTCTTCTTATTTGTTTTGTGTTAAAAACCATCAAACCATATAAACCTATATAGTATCGCAAATTAATATTTCTTTCGAATAGCTATAAGTTTAATGACAATTAGTGTCTCAGATAACAAGATAATTATGATTTTAATACTTATTTATAACAGAGGTGGTCTAAATTCCTTATCATAGATATAAAAGATGAGAATTAACCAATTCTAATTCCAATATTTCAATTTAAAATTAATCTTTTTCATACATGTAACCTTGGTCAGGTTAAATTTCAAGGAAAATTAAATGGGATTCCTACAAATTTATAAATTAAATCAAACCAGAATTTTTCAAATTAAAACAATTAAACTATTAAAAATATATTTATGTGTATCATTAAAAAATTAAGTAATTTAAAAGAATAAATTTAAAAATGATTTAAAATTGAAATAATTTATCAAAAGTAATCAAAGTTAATCATTCAACAGTACCGGTAGTACAGCAAAAATTAATAATCCTGAATAGAAGTAATGTGTGAAAAATTTGATGTTATAAATTTGTAATTTTGTAATTGCATTTTATAATAATTTTAAAATATAAATATGAAAATAAAAACAACTGAAATATTGTTTCAAACAACTTTTACTGATATTATAAATTTTGTTCTTACTCTTAAATTATAATAATTAATTGACATTGAACAATTTTAAATGTACATTATTTTTAGTTGTATATATTGTTTCAGAAACTTAAAGTAATAAAAGAAAAACAAGATTTTTAATAATAAAAAGTAATCTGTATACTTTTGCTCACCACTGTTCGTTAAACTAGTCATTAATTAATAATTACTATTACATTAAGAAAATAAACGCATTTAAAAATATCAGTTACTGCTCTCATTAAAATTACATTCATTCATATTGTATAATGTTTTCACTTTCTTTATCATTAATGATTTACTGTAACAAAATTTGTTATTGTACATATTTATTTATTTTATTTGAACCAAAACAAGGCTTTTGCAAAAAATTCTTGTAGCTAAAACTTAAAATTAACATGAAATTTAATTACCAAGCATAAATTTAAATACATTAAAATCAAAAGTTTATTTATTTTCTTTTGTAGATTGTAAAAAATGCATACATAGCGAAAACACATTTAAAATGCAATTTATAAAGTAAAAAAATAAAATAGCTAAATTATATAATTATAAAATAATGTGAACTTGAAGTATAATATAATATATTGAAGGTTAAAATTATTGTCTTAGGTCATTAAGAAATTTCAATTTTAATTTACGTTTAAAAGTGCAACATCCGTTTATTGGTTAATTTTTTCCATATTCAGTTCTATGAGTATTTTCAACTAAATATTTAGTGCTTCTCGTATTTCTGCCCCCATTATTTATTTTAAAATTATCTGCTAAAAACTGAACGTCAATGTTTTTTCTTAAGACGTCAAAAGTAAAGCAGGAAGAAAGAATTTGCCTGCGTGAGGATAAAGTTAAGATATTTAATGAATTAAATTTTACGAGATAGCTAGGCAGACTCGGATAATCTCTAGGATTATATTGATTTCTCAAAGCAAATAAAAGAAATTGCTTTTGCATGTATTCTATTACACCAGAATTTATTTGAAATAGTACGATCTATTCTTGAATATGGTAATATTGTGTGGGATCCCACAATATTACCATATTCAAGAATAGATCGTACTAAGGAACAATAAAGAGCTTTAGTTACAGCGATGTTGTTAGGTGCAACAGGAATTGATTGTCGGGGAGTATGTAAAAAAAATTTCCATGAAGCATTAAAATGTTTTTGGTGTGGATCAATCCACAATTAGTATACTGTGCGCAAACCAAAATATCAAATTTATCTGTGATGACTGTCTCCAGTACATTCAAAATGTAGACCTGGTATTGCAGAATATGGAACAAGCGGTGGCAAAAAATAATGAAAATCTCAAGGAATACAAAGAAGACCTTGAAACGGCAATAAAACATAACGAACAGGAAGTTATGCAATTACTTAGAGCCATCGAAAATAATTACATGAAGAGGTTAGATGAAATTAAAAATATTCAAAATAAAGAAATTGATAATATGCACAAAATTACAGAAATATCTAAAAATGAAAGCGAAAAGGTGAATGAATCATTTAAAAGGTCAATAAAAAAAAATTATGAGGTGTGTAATAATTTAAAAAAAATTGTGAATGGATGTCATGGAAAAATAGGTGAATCAGTGTCATTTGCTGATATTTAAAAAAAATACGAGAAAGAGTGTAGTAGAGTAGACTGTGTCAACTCTGGTAGACCCGTATGACCGTAATATATACATTACAGCATCCGGTTGATTACTTTTTGCAAAATTTCAAACATTCAGCTTTATTAGGTGTGAAGTAATGCTCATATAAAAGAAGGTGTTGTATGGCAGCTACTCGAACCCTCTGCAGTAGACCAAGCTAATTTTTCAGTACCTTGGCCATTATACTAAACAATTTTTGGCAAAATTTCAGACACCCAACTTCCATAGGTATAGAGTAATACTCATATAAAATTAGAGATTGTATGGCAGGTACTCGAACCCGTGAACCAAAATGGCTGGATTTTAATAGCGATGGCGGCTATTGCATAAAACGATTCTGTGAAAATTTCAACTTTCTAGCTCCTTTATCGTGATGACGGACGAACGGACATTCATAGCTAAATCGATTTATTTTTCGATTCTGATCCGATCCATACACTTGAGTCTATATCTACCTCCCTTACTTCTCTGCGTCACAAACGAAATGGCAAATTGAGTATACTCGTTTGACTAATAGTCAAACAAACACTGTAATGCGTTGCTACAAATGTAAAGGCTTCCTTCATAAATCGGCTGATTGTACAAATACAGAAAAGTGTCTTAAATGTCACACAAAGACCATAAAACATCTGATTTTGATAAGCAGCTGCAAATTAATGAGTGTATCAAAAGCAAAATAGCCAACGAAAAAATCTAACTTGGTTTAGAGATAAAGCATAAAACATTTTATACTTTCATTAGCAATCAAAGAAAGTTATAGGTGATGGAAATAATAATATGAATAACAATAAAAATAGCCATACTAATGCTGATAATAATATCAATAGTAATAATAATTATAATACTAATAAAAATAACAATAACAATAGTACTAAGAATAATAATAAATGGAATAAAAATAATAGCAATAATAAAAATTATTATTATTTTATTAATAATACTAATAATAATATTTATAACAATAGTAATGATAATAATAATATTAATAATAATAATAATTATTACTATAACAATACAAATAGTAATAATAATAATAGCAATAATAAAAATAAAAATAGTAAATAATAATAATTAAAAATAGCAATAATAACAATAATAGTAATAACAATAGTAATAATAATAATAATAATAGTAATAACAATAATAGTAATAATAATAATTATAATACTAAAAATAATAATAATAGTAATAATAATAATAAAAGTAATAATAACAATAGTAATAACAATATTAGTGTTATTACCAAAAAACCAAGTCTATTTTCAAAACTAATGCAATTTAGTAAAAATAAACCAGCTCTCAAAACTAATACGATAGATAAAATTCCTAACAAAGATAATAAAAACTCGCATAGTATGCAGGATCGAGAAATCGTTTCAGTCCAAGAAAAAATCAGATCAAAAGAGCTTCTAAGCAACGATTACTCAAATTGGGTTAAAGGAGAAACTATTAACATTCAAAATAATCCTAAACTGGGCAAAATAGATGAAGAACCTAAGCATACAAGTACAGAAGACAGTGGGAAAAGTTTTGTTAATCCCATGGTTCCACCAATTGTTAGATTAACAAAAAAAGCAATCGAGTCTGGTGAAAATACGTATGGCTGATCTAGATTAAGAGAACACCGAATTTACAACAATGTGAGATTATTTTTATCATATTTTCAAAATAAAGAAGATATTTGTTATGATAATATTACGCGAACAAGTCTAAAAGTACTTATTCATCAAGAAGGGTTGCCAAATAACTATGTACAACTCAGTAATTTATATTTTGCTTATCATGATAGCACCGGAATATCCAAAAGCAAAGTACTTAAAGATTTAGCTTATTTTAGGAGACATATTGATTATGAATAAAGAGAGCACTTACAAAAAATTAGAGAGTCTTGGCAAAATTATATTATTAGTAAACCATCAAACTTTTTGTTAAAGACAGAATAGATATTGACATTATTATGATTGGTGAAACGTGGTAATAGTCAGATGAAGAAAAATTGTTTAATATACCTGGCTTCTCTGCATCTTTATACCCGTATGACTTTATAGTCAAAGGGTATAATAAATTTGGAATTACGTTTGTGACGCAGCGTAGGAGGGGGGTAGATATAGACTCAATTGTATGGATCGGATCAGAATCGAAAAATAAATCGATTTAGCTATGTATGTCCGTCTGTCCGTCCGTCCGTCCGCACGATAACTCAAAAACTAAAGGAGCTAGGATCTTGAAATTTTCGCAAATTATTTTTTTTTGCAATAGCCGTCATCGCTATTTGAGTCCAGGCATTTTGGTCCATGGGTTCGGGTAGCTGCCATACAACTTCTTTTTTTATATGAGTATTTCTCTGTACCTATTACAGCTGCGTGTCTGAAATTTTTCCAAAAGTAGTTTAGTTTCTGCAAAATTTGGTTGGTATAGTGCAGTGGGTTCGAGAAGCTGCCATACAACTTCATATTTTATATGAGCATTATTCTCAACCTAATGTTGCTGGGTGTCTGAAATTTTGCTAAAAATATTTTAGTGTAATGGCCAAAGTTTCTGCAAAATTTGGTTGGTCTACTGTAGAGGGTTCGACTAGCTGCCATACAACTCCTTCTTTTATATGAGCATTACACTACACCTAATGAAGCTGGGTATCTAAAATTTTGCCAAAAAAAGGTTAATGTAATGGCCAAAGTTACAGTAAAATTTGGTTAGTCTACTGCAGAGGGTTCGAGTAGCTGCCAAACAACTCCTTCTTTTATATGAATATTCCATTACACTTAATAAAGCTGTATGTTTGAAATTTTGCCAAAAGTAATTAACCTGATGATATAATGTATATGTTACGGTCATACGGATATCCCAGAGTTGACACAGTCTACTCTACTAAACTCTTTCTCGTTTAACTCTAATAATGAATAAAGAGGAGGTGGAACCGCTATTTTTATTAGGCATAATATTCGGTATATGGTCTTAGAAATATTTGAGCAGTTCAAGACTATAATTATTCCGTTAAATAACACTTCTCCATCCTTAAAAATTGCAGTTACCTACATCCAAGAGATAACAATAGCGATTTTAAAAATATAAAAGTGTTAAATAAGAACGGAAATAGTACATTAACGTTAAATTTTTATTTTCATTAATTTCGAATATACGCTTTAAGGTCTTGGGTGTAGTGGGAGTGGTACGCAAACCGCTATTCTAATTCATCCAAAATTTCACATACACAAAATAAATAAGAAAAAACACCTGCCCTCCAAGTATAAGGTTCTATCTTCTTTGGTTTCGAAATTATACTAGTTTGGCCTCAAATCGATCAAAAGCTCCTAGAATCGGAACTCATTGTCCGAACTCGACCAGAACCAATTTATATGGTACTTTTATTACTAGAAACCTAGAATTTAAATTTCGTCAAAATAGCGTCATTAGTTTTTGAGTTATGGTGTTTGTAGGATATATATGTTTGTTAGCCCTTGAATTTTTCAAAGGTTTCAGAACATGAAACGTTAACACTTTCATTACTAGTTAACCTTTGTACGAAATTGGAACGTTCTATCTTAATTTTAAGTTACTATTTTTATTAATTTCGATTACAAGTCTTTAATCCTTTATAGATCTAAGAGCGTTACCTGAACCACCAATTGATCGTAAATTAATGGAACACCTAGGTAATAGTAAAGAACATCCTTGTGCCAAATTTGGAGCTTCTACATTTGTTTGCAATTACTATCTTTATTATTTTCCAAAATATACTTTAATGTCTTCGAAACTATGTGGATGGTCCCCGCCAACTACTCCAATAGATTCAAATTTTCGAGGACACTAAAGGAATAGGAAAGGACACAGATATAGATATAGGAAATAGATATGGAAAAGTATATATATTTGTGATCAGCGTGACCTCCTGAGTCGATATAGCCATGTCCGTCCGTCCGTCCGTAGGCACGATAACTAAAAAAATAATGGAGCTACCTTGATGAAATTTTAACTGTAGATTACTAGGACTGAAAGTACGGCGGGGATTGCATATGGGCGAAATCGGCCCATGGGTTCGGATTCTGGACCTTTTAATCCATCGAAGGGCTAACGAACATTTTATTGTATTTATTTTATTGTAGTATTTTATTGTATCGAACTTAAAGATTTAGCTTATTTTAGGAGACATATTGATTATGAATAAAGAGAGCACTTACAAAAAATTAGAGAGTCTTGGCAAAATTATATTATTAGTAAACCATCAAACTTTTTGTTAAAGACAGAATAGATATTGACATTATTATGATTGGTGAAACGTGGTAATAGTCAGATGAAGAAAAATTGTTTAATATACCTGGCTTCTCTGCATCTTTATACCCGTATGACTTTATAGTCAAAGGGTATAATAAATTTGGAATTACGTTTGTGACGCAGCGTAGGAGGGGGGTAGATATAGACTCAATTGTATGGATCGGATCAGAATCGAAAAATAAATCGATTTAGCTATGTATGTCCGTCTGTCCGTCCGTCCGTCCGCACGATAACTCAAAAACTAAAGGAGCTAGGATCTTGAAATTTTCGCAAATTATTTTTTTTTGCAATAGCCGTCATCGCTATTTGAGTCCAGGCATTTTGGTCCATGGGTTCGGGTAGCTGCCATACAACTTCTTTTTTTATATGAGTATTTCTCTGTACCTATTACAGCTGCGTGTCTGAAATTTTTCCAAAAGTAGTTTAGTTTCTGCATTCTTCTGCAAAATTTCACATACACAAAATAAATAAGAAAAAACACCTGCCCTCCAAGTATAAGGTTCTATCTTCTTTGGTTTCGAAATTATACTAGTTTGGCCTCAAATCGATCGAAAGCTCCTAGAATCGGAACTCATTGTCCGAACTCGACCAGAACCAATTTATATGGTACTTTTATTACTAGAAACCTAGAATTTAAATTTCGTCAAAATAGCGTCATTAGTTTTTGAGTTATGGTGTTTGTAGGATATATATGTTTGTTAGCCCTTGAATTTTTCAAAGGTTTCAGAACATTAAACGTTAACACTTTCATTACTAGTTAACCTTTGTACGAAATTGGAACGTTCTATCTTAATTTTAAGTTACTATTTTTATTAATTTCGATTACAAGTCTTTAATCCTTTATAGATCTAAGAGCGTTACCTGAACCACCAATTGATCGTAAATTAATGGAACACCTAGGTAATAGTAAAGAACATCCTTGTGCCAAATTTGGAGCTTCTACATTTGTTTGCAATTACTATCTTTATTATTTTCCAAAATATACTTTAATGTCTTCGAAACTATGTGGATGGTCCCCGCCAACTACTCCAATAGATTCAAATTTTCGAGGACACTAAAGGAATAGGAAAGGACACAGATATAGATATAGGAAATAGATATGGAAAAGTATATATATTTGTGATCAGCGTGACCTCCTGAGTCGATATAGCCATGTCCGTCCGTCCGTCCGTAGGCACGATAACTAAAAAAATAATGGAGCTACCTTGATGAAATTTTAACTGTAGATTACTAGGACTGAAAGTACGGCGGGGATTGCATATGGGCGAAATCGGCCCATGGGTTCGGATTCTGGACCTTTTAATCCATCGAAGGGCTAACGAACATTTTATTGTATTAATTTTGTACAAGAATTAACTAGTACTTAAAGTACAGCGCGGACTGTATAAAGGCGAAATCAGCCCAAGGGTTCGGATTCTGGACCTTTTAATCGGTTTCAGGGCTAACGAACATATGTAAAAAATCACGATAACTCAACAACTAATGTCACTATCTTCATGAAATTTGTGATGTAGGTTATTGGTAATGAAACTTCGGCGGCAATTGCGCATCGTGAGGATTGGACAATGGGGTCGGAACTTAGAACTTTTTGATCGAATTTAGGCCAAACTAGCATTATTCCGTAACCAATGAAGATAGAACCTCCAAATTTGGTATCAGAGTGTCGCATTCGATCTCCTTAGTCTCCTTGAAGTTTGAGCCCAATTGGAGTAGTGGGTGTGGACCAGTCACTCAGTTCCAAGGACCTTAAAGCATATTTTCGAAATTAATAAAGATAGTAACTTGAAACAAATGTATAAGCTTCAAATTTGGCACATGGGTGTTCTTTACTATTTCCAGCGTGTCCCTCTAATTTTGGATCAATTGGAGTGGTGGTTCAGTACCTCTCTTAGACCCACCAATGTGTAAAAGCTTATCATCGAAATTAATAAAACTAGTAACTTAAAATTAAGATAACACGTTCCAATTGTGTACAAGAGTTAACTAGTATTGAAAGTATGACGGGAACTGCATATGGGCGAAATCGTACAATGGTTTCGGGTTCTGAAACCCTTTAAAAGCTCAAGGACTAAGAAACATATATCTTAAAACACCATAAGTCAAAAATAATGCCACTATTTTGATGAAATTTAAACTCTAGGTTACTAGTAATGAAAGTACCATGGGAATTGGTTCTGGTTGAGTTTAATTTCGAAGCCAAAGAATATATTTCCTATTTCCTATGTGTCCCCGAAATTTTGACTTAATTGTAGTGGTTGAGCTATGTTCAAAAGTACTTGCTGCATTTATGTAAAATTTATTTTTATATTTAAATGAATTATATGAAAAGGTGTAAATTTGTAATTGTATTTTAGAAATAAATTTATTGCATATTTTGCGTTTATAAGCTTTTCTAATAGGTACATAGACAAGCCATTTAAAATAATTGCATTTTTGAAAAATTTTAATTATTAAATATATTAGCTTTTTATCACAAAATTTTAATAATTCAAATTTTTTCATTTTGTAATTAAATTGGAATAAATATATTTTCATTTATTTCAAGTTTTTTTGTTTTTTAAAATTAGTAAGAATTTGTAATATTTTTTAATAGATAGTGTAATTAGAAAATGTTTTTAGTATTATAAAGTTAATTTGGTTAGCTATGTCTTACGATCAAATTAATAACAGCTCTTATGGTGTTAAAACGACTTATGGATATGTCCTTAAATTTGAACCAAATAGGTGTAGGGTATTTCTAAGTAGATTGCACCGACTGACTGTTTCTTTACTTGTTAATTTCAGTGATATGCTTTAAGGTTTTCAGAACTGTGTAGATGGTCCCCGACCCACTACTTCAATTAGTCCTAAATTTCAAGGACTCTAAGGACATAGGAAGAGACACACTGATACCAAATTTGAAGGTTCTATCTTCATTGGTATCGGAATTATGCTGTTTTGACCTAAATTCGATCAAAAACTTCTAGGATCCCCGCCATAGTCTCATTACAAGTAAACTACACCACAAATAACATGAAGGTAGAGCAATTAGCTGTTGAAATATCCTAATTTTTTTATATGTTCTTTGGCCCTTAGAACAGTTAAAAGGTACAGAATCTGAACCCATGGACCGATTTCGCCCATGTGCAACCCCTTAACCTGCAGTTAAAATTTCATCAAGATAGCTCCATCATTTTGAGTTATGTGCCTACGGACGGACGGACATAACTCCGCCGTAGCCGGTCCCAAGCCCGGTTGAGAAAGGAGGAGGGAAGAAAAGTTGCAACCTGAATGGCCACATACATCGGCGTCTCAGGAAGTAGGAAAACGCTATATAATGCAGTTGAACTCGTAACATAGTTATGAGAACTTCAACGCATTATATGGCAAATTCTGAAGCAACTTTTTAAACCCAACGGCCCTCCAAAGATGGGGGTTTGGCATACGGTTAACAGCCCTATCCAGTAAAAAAATATTGTTACGAAACCTAAATCAAAGCCTCGGATACAAATGGAAACATGGCACCGACCCAAGCAACAGAAAATGGATATTGATTTTGCAACATGGAATGCAAGAACATTGAACAAAGAAGGAGCGTTAAAATCCCTGCTACCTAAACTAATAAAGTATAAAATAGCGATAGCAGCAATTCAAAAAACAAAATGACACAACAAAGGTATCTCGGATCTTAGGAGCCACTCGGTATTCTTCAGTGAAAAAGATGGTGGAAAGAGAGAATTCGGCGTGGCATTTTTAGTTAACAAAGCGTACAAACAGGCGATCCTAGATTTTAAACCGGTGAATGAGAGACTCTGTGTAATCCGCATCAAAACAAGATTGCACAATGTATCCTTGATAAACGCTCATGCACCTACTGAGGATAAGGCGGAACAGGTCAAAGAGGATTTTTATAGTAAACTGGAGGCTGTCTACGATCAAATACCATCGAACGACGTTAAAATTCTGCTCGGGGACATGAATGCGAAAATTGGAAAAGAGGAAGTATACAAAGGCACGATTGGAGAACACAGCCTACATAGTTCCACCAACGATAACGGACAAAGATTAATCGATTTCGCGAGTAGCAAGAGAATGGTTATATCATCGACATTCTTCCCCCACAAGGACATTCATAAGATTACATGGATATCTCCCAACGGAAAAACGTTCAACCAAATTGATCACGTTTTAGTTGAAAAGAGAGGGGCATCCCACATCATGGATGTAAGAGCATATAGAGGAGCCTGCTGTGGATCGGATCATAATCTTGTGAAAGTCAGATATAGGAGCAGAATCATAGCCAAACGAGCATTGAGGAAACACAATGCAACGAAGCTGGACGTAAGCAAACTCAATATAACATCTGTGAAAAACGAGTACAAAGCGTCGATCGAGACAAACTTAAATCTAGAGGAGTTGCAACACATGGAGCTAAATGAAATGTGGGATAGTTTAAAAACGGCACTGCATCGAGCTTCTGAAGAAACTATTGGTTTCCAGCCAATAAAAGTTCGAAACGAATGGTATGACGGAGAATGCAGAGATGCGGTAGCCACAAGAAATGAAGCACACAAAGGAAAATTAAGTAGACCAACACGTGCTAAGCAACTACGTTTCGAGCAACTTAGAAGAGAGTCCGACAAAATCTTCAGAAAGAAAAAAAGGAAATGGCAGAACGATGCGCTAAGAAAGGTCCAAGATAATTTGCAAAATCGCGATAGTATCAGAGCAGCATACAAAGACATCCGCATCATCAGAGATGGTTACAAAGCCCAGTCAAACTTATGTAGAGATGCAGAAGATAATCTTTTATCATCTGAGGATGACATTAAGAACAGGTGGAAAGAATATTTTGAAAACTTACTAAATGCACCAAACGATGAAGTAAATGAACAACAACAGATCACAGTGGAAAGGCAAACCCAAAATGAAATCACGGGACAACCAACATTAACAGAGGTGATCAATGCCATAGAGCTATTGAAAAATAACAAGGCTCCTGGTGCAGATAACATTCCGGCTGAACTTCTGAAAATAATACTAAAGGTGTGGCAAGAAGAAAAAATACCCCCTGACTGGCAACTAAGTATTATATGTCCAATCTACAAAAAAGGAGACAAGCTCAACTGTAAAAATTACAGAGGGATATCACTACTTAGCACTTCCTACAAAGTTGTCACTAACATCTTGAAAGCCCGCTTAGAAATAATTGCCGAAAACATCATAGGCGAATACCAGTCCGGTTTCAGGCCAGGACGATCTACAACGGACCAGCTATTTGTGCTGAAGCAGCTATTGGAGAAGTGCTGGGAAAGAAATGTCGATGTACATCAAATCTTCGTAGATTTCAAGACCGGCTATGACTCTATCCAAAGGGAAAAATTATATGTAGTTTTAAGCAACCTAGGCGTACCGGCAAAGCTAGTAAGACTGATTAAAGCGACTATGCAAAACACAAACGCGAGGGTAAAAATCCAAGGGGACCTCACAGAACCCTTCAACATCAAACAGGGACTGAAACAGGGGGATGGACTCGCGCCTATGCTTTTCAATCTTGCCCTGGAGCACATAGTCAGGAAAATCCCATCTGACCCGAATGCCACGTTGCTATTCAAAACCACCCAGATAGCAGCATACGCAGACGACTTAAATTTACTAGGAAGATCAGAGGCAGGTGTCAGAGAATGCTATATCCAGTTAGAGAAAACAGCTATAGAACTGGGTCTGAGGATAAACATCGATAACACGAAAATGTTAGTAGTATCCAGACGTAACCAGAGAGATTGTAATTTTTGCTTTACTGAAAATCGAAAAGTTCTAAAAAAATTTAAATTATTATAAATTTATATTAATTCGAACAAAACAAAAGAAAAGACATATTTTGGTCCAAATGCCAATATAAATTTTACCTTAGATTCAGTAGAACAAATTGAATCCACAATATTACACAATTCATCTCCTATATTTTTATTTTTGTTATTTGTATACATTTAGAAATAAATGTTTAATATTAATTCGCGTTAAGTTGTATGTATATTATTATGTTAAAGTATGCAATGTAAAGTAGTACCATGTGAATGCCATATATTCAATTTAGTTATTTGAATCTATGAAGTATGAACTATGAAGAAAATATGAACCAACGACAAAATTTGATTTTTATTTTCTCTTCGGCGAATTCGTAATTTTTTTTTCAACGAAGATTCAATTTTATGTTTTGAATCTAAGGAAAAAAGAAGAATAGGTATCTATTTTGACTATTGAGTATTGTATTTTATAAAAACAAAAATAAAAAAAAAACGAAATAAAAAAGCAAAAACCATAGCGACGCAGAGAGAATCAATAAACAAAAGAAAAATTGAGATTACTTTTACTTATAATTTCATAATAGAATACATAGTTGTACGTATACCATACCAATAGTACAAACGACTTATGAGAGATACCTATATTGAATATCATTTTTTCGTTGTTGTATATATATGCATATTATTAATATATGAATAAAAAAATTACATTTCTCCTAATAAGAAATGACAGCAATCAAGAAAGATTCAATTGTATATTTTGAATCTAGACAAACTTCTTATATATAACAAAATGAACTTTTCAAAGGTTTCAGAACCCGAAACCATGGTACGATTTGCCCATATGCAGTCCCTGTCATACTTTCAATACTAGTTAACCCTTGTATACAATTGGAACGTTCTTATCCTAATTTTTTTCCTATCTTAATTTTAAATTACTATTTTTATTAATTTCGATAATAAGCTTTTAAACCTTGGGGGGGTCTAAGAGGGGTACTGAACCACCACTGCGATGGATCCAAAATTAGGGTGACGCGCAGGAAATAGTAAAGAACACCCATGTGCCAATTTTGAAGCTTCTACATTTGTTTGAAGTTACTATCTTTATTAATTTCGAAAATATGCTTTAAGGTCCTTGGAACTGAGTGGCTGGTCCACACCCACTACTCCAATTGGGCTCAAACTTCAAGGAGACTAAGGAGATCGAATGCGACACTCTGATACCAAATTTGGAGGTTCTATCTTCATTGGTTACGGAATAATGCTAGTTTGGCCTCGATCAAAAAGTTCTAGGTTCCGAACCCAAGGTCCAATCTCGACCGTACACAATCCCCGCAGTAGCTTCATTACTAGTAACCTACAGAGCAAATTTGATGAAGATAGCGTCATTTTGTTGTTGAATTATCGTGATTTTTTATATATATTCGTTAGTCCAGAATCCGTACCCATGGGCTGATTTCGCCAATATGTAGTCTGCGCTATACTTTAAATATTAATTAACCCTTGTACACAATTGGAACGTTCTATCTTAATTTTAAGTTACTATTTTTAGTGATTTCGATTACAAGCTTTTAAACCTTGGGAGGTCTAAGAGGGGTACTGAACTACTACGCCAATTTATACCAATTTAGGGGGACACGCCAGAAATAGTGAAGAGCATTCCCTTGTGCCAAATTTGAAGCTTCTACATTTTTCAAATTGCTATCTTTATTAATTTTGAAGATATGCTTTAAGGTCTTCGGAAATGTGTGGCTGATCCTTGGCCCACTGCTCCAATGGGACCCAAGTAGCTTCATTACTAGTAACCTACAACACAAATTTGATGAAGATAGCGTCATTAGTTATTGAGTTATCGTGAATTTTTATACATGTTCGTTAGCCCTTGGACAGATTAAAAGGTCCAGAATCCGAACCCATTCGCCGATTTCGACCATATGCAATCCCCGCCGTACTATCAATCTTAGTAATCCACAGCTAAAATATCATCAAGATAGCTCCATTATTTTTTGAGTTATCGTGTCTATGGACGGACGGGTATGGCTATATCGACTCAGGAGGTCACGTTGATCACAAATATATATACCTTTCCGTATCTAGCTCGCTTCCTTTAGGTGGTTACAAACACCAAACCAAAGTTAATAAACCCCTTTACCTATTCTATAGGTGTAGAGTATAAAAATATAATATACACACTTTTAGAACGTGAATTTTTTTTAGTTTTATTATTTATGTATAGTTTTTAATTAAAAGCTTTTTTATTGAACAAAAATATGCATAAAAATATATTCAAACCGCTCTAGCAAAAAATGAAATAACAGAGTTATCTACTTTTTTAAAAAAAACTACAGATTTATTTTAACATAATTAACGATTTTAAAATTTTAGAATTCTACTGGATAGAATACTATACATTAGTAATTTCTGCTACATTAATATTAAATTGTGAAATAAAATTGGTTTTATTATTTGTCATTTCCATATCATACTACCCAAAGCACTTTAATTCAAATTTAAGCATCTTTACTTCTTCTTTGTATTAAATTAGAGTTATAAGTGTCCAGACTTGTAAAAAGTATCAAATTTATTTAATCAATCGTTAAAAATGATCAAAATTGCGAATTGCATGGTTACTAAGCGTTGTCCAATGCTTAACTAATCTATGAGGCTATATGAGCTAAAGCCAGCTTTAGTGAGTGACGTTGAAATTAGATTAAAACGGTTAGAGAACTAGGAATCTGAATTTCAGATCTTTACCTAACAGCAAATGGTATAAAGTCAGAGTATACACAATTTGAAGAGTTCTATTATGAAATTAAATCTGCTTTGCGGAATTTCGAAAAACAGAAGTCTGAAGTAATTCACAATCAACACAATGAAACTCCCATTAGTACATTTGTAGATAGACAAAGTTCGTTCTTAGATGCGTTTGCTTCCCAAAATTTACATCCTGGTATTTTACGGTGATTATTCGAATTGTGGCCCGCGTTTAGGGATTTATTTTGATTGTGTGTTGATACAAGAACAGATTTTACTAACTTTGTAAAACTTCAATTGTAAAAGGGTGCTCTAAAGGGTAAGGCTATAAAATTAGTCAGCCATTTGTATATATCTGATGTAAATTATAATCAGGCCTGGGAAAAATTGGCCAACAGATACGATAAAAAGAGACATACAGTATCTACATTTATAAGAGTTTATTAACCAATCTAATTCTTCAAATAGTGTACCTTCACTTAGAAACATTGCTAACACTTCGGGTCAATTAATACAAGGAATCGATGTTCTAGGCAAGAGATCAACTAACAGGAATCCTTGGATTATTTACATAATTGTAGAAAATGATACAAAAAGGGCTTGGCAGCAGAAACTACAGATAAAGATTTTCCCACATTTTACACATTTATTACCATTTTAAATAAAAAATGTGATGCCCTGAAAACAATGGAACTAAGCAAAAATGGGAATAATCAAAATACTCAACCAATTCGCAATCGTCACTTACAAACTATAACTTGTCCAAAATGCTTAGATGATTATCAGTTGTATAAATGTGGGAAATATAAAAAAATAAATGTCATGGACAGGCGTAAGTTTATGAAGGAAAAGCTTCCTTGCTTGAACTGCCTTAGCGCAGGACACAATTCATCTAGATGTAAATGAAAATTTAAGTGCAAATAATGCAATAATTCGCATCATACAACACTACATATTACATATTATCACCCCACAAACTGAAATCAAGTCACATCAATCTTCTCAACAGCTTCAACAACCATCTTCATCTAGCTCATCGAATATCAAATCAACGCAAGATAGTCCTTATTCAAATCACATCACCGCTCATACTCTCACAGAAACTATTACTACCAACGGCCGTGGTCAATGTAATGGATGCAAACGACCAGCTTCAACCATGCAGAGTGCTTTTGGATTCCCGCTCTCAAACATCTTTCACATCGGAAGACTGTGCTTATCGATTTCACTTCAAAAAAGAAAAATCTAAAATAAGTTTTCGCGTATTATCTTCCACAAAACCGGAAAGTGGCTTCTTTCAATAATGCTTCTCTCGCGTGTTCAATCAAACAGTATAAGAATCAAAGCTCATATACTAAACAAGCTAACCGCTCCACAACCGGAAAGATCATTTAACGCAACCGCTTATCAAATATTTCAGCAGTATCCCTTGGCTGATGATTTAATAAATCGAGAAAAATACATATTATCATAGGGTCGACTATTTCTTCCAATTGATTTAAGATGGTAAGATTCCGCCTTCTTCGAATCTACCTTTCCTACAAAATACTATATTCGGCTACATTCTTGCTGGTGAAATAGGTGGTGAAATCATTATAAAATCTCACTACATACAAACATCACATCAACTGATAATACGTTTGAGCAGTTAGAAGAGTTGCCACCGAGCACTACAACGTTCTCTGAAGAAGAATCGTATTGCGAAAATCAATTTGTTAATACTCATCATAATGAGGAGAGGCAAATTCACATTAGGTAATTCACTATCTCGAGCATTCTTTTGTCTAAGTTCTCACGAGAGAAGAACTTGTAAAAATCCAGAACTTTCATATTAGTACATCCTGATGATAGAAATTATCAACGGATAGTTTGGAGAACCAACTTTTTGCAAGCAGTTTCGCACTACTCTTAAATACGGTAACTTATGGTACTAGGTCTGCACCATTTATTGGCCTCGAGAGGATTAAAACAATTAACCATTGAATTTAAAGACCAGTACCCTCTAGCTTAAAGGGCAATTAAAAATAACTTCTATGTGGATGGTCTACTAGGTGGTGCAGAAACTCTTAGCGAAGCGAATGAACTCTATCATCAATTAATAAACTTGCTAAGCCAACGTGACACGTTGAGAAAATGGAATTCAAATTGCCAAATATTTTTAAGTACTATAGCCGATAAACATAGAAACTCACAATCCCTTCTCATTAACAATAATACAGTGACTTTAAGAGTTTCGGGACTGAAGTGGATATCGGGAACGGATCACTTCTCTAATGAAGTGTCATTTCCAGAAGAATCAATACTAACAAAGGGAGTTATTTTATCAGAATCATCAGGGGTTTTGATCCTCTGAGATTGATATCTCCCGTGACAGTTTAGTTTAAGATACTGTTCCAAAATCTGCGCCTCAAAAGTGCGATTGGGATGAATATGATGAGGCCATTAGTACATAATGGAAAACTCTGAGAAACAGCTTTCAACTATACTCAATAACCTAGGAATTTCCAAATTCTTAAATAGAAATTCAATTGTACTTTATTTATACAAAAGTTGAACTTCACGGATTTTCGGACGCATCGGAACTTGCATACGCCGTAGTAATATATTGTCGTGCTACAGACGGAAACGGGAACGTAAGTTTTAATTTATTTATTTTTACACAATTATCAATACCATGATTGGAACAATACGCTGCGGTATTACTAACTTAATTGTTCAAGTTTGTTTTAGTATAGGTCAATATTTCAATAGAAAAATATTTTGCATGAACCGACTTTACTGTTGTTCTTAGTTGGCTTTCAAACCATCCTCGGAAATGAAAATGTTTTGTTTCCAACTGAACATCATTCATTTTAACACACAAATCAAACGCACATTGGTACCACATGAGATCATCTGACAATCCTGCAAATATAGAATCGAGAGGTTTAACCCCACATAACCTAATTAATTCACGCTGTGGTGGTCTGGTCCTACCTGGTTAAAAGGCGATTGGAACAAATACAGAAGATCCACCAAACCCGTACCTATATTGAATGAACCAATCAAACTGAGCTGCGAAAAAGATTTATCGACATATTCCACATTGAAATTGAGAATGATACGTTGACTCTGCTATTTAAAAACTACTTCACTTTATCAAAAATTATTAGCATTCTGGCCAGGTTTTAAATTTATCAGATATTGCAAGAAATCGTCAGTCGACCAAAATCAGGATTAAACTAGACATCAAGTATTGATATTCAAAACGCGTACAACAGCCTTTGTAAATGGTCACAAAATGAAGCCTTTCACAAAGAAATCAAAAATTTCAAAACAAATAATACAGTATTTCTTCAAGCTCAATTTCGCCATTTTCGCCGTTTCTTGATGATAGCGGTTGTATTCTAGTTGGGGGCAGGATGGAACTTGTGGCCATATTATATAATGCCAAACACCCGCTCATTCTGCCAAAAGACAACATCTTCCTACACTATCTAATAAATCATATTCATCAAAAGCACTTACATGCAACAGTTACGCTATTACTAAACATTATAAGACAAGAGTATTGGATAATTTTATGCAAACGCCTAGTAAAAGACATGATAAATAAATGTGTGAGCTGCATCAGACACAGAGGCCGAACATCGCAACAATTGATGGCTAATTTATAGCTATTCGTATCTATTTAGTAGATATCTATTTAGTAGATAAGAATTAATTTAAATACTT
>CAUJBZ010000516.1:0-17345 GCA_963082915.1 Dolichopus griseipennis | reverse complement strand
TTTGTTCTTTTTCAATGTTTATATATTTGTATATTTGTTTGTTACTATATAATCACAATATGTTCTAAAACAACTCAAAACGACAACGACGCGAAAAAAGTGACGTTAAATGCATTCAAAATCATTTTAGCGTATATAGTGGTTGAGTAATAATAAAAAAATTAAATAGACTGATGAATATATATTTTACACTTGCATATTGTACATACCTTTGTTTTTTTTTATATAAGTATATATTTAAAAAAAGATATATAATAAATTACTAAAAAAAAAAAATTAGATAATAATGGTAGGTATGTAATATATTTAGTGCAAAATATACTTGTATATACAAATAAAATACGATTTCTTTTAAATTTTTATAATTAAGACGAAATTTACGAGGGTTTTTTTTTTTGTTTAAAATATTTTTATATTATATTTTTTTAATTTATTAATAAATTTTTTATATATTTAAAAATATATGTATATATATGTATTAAAACGAAATTAAATAAAAATATATTTTATATATAAAGTATGTAATTATTATTATTTTGCCAACAGATGTGTTTTTCTTGATTAAATTTTTTTTTTTTTTTTTAAGAATAATAAATTTTCCATAAATTTCAATTTAAATAAATTAATTAATAATAGTACTAAAAATAATAATAAAATATTATGCAAATATATAAATATGTACCTACTTTCCATACATAAAAATTAAGAAAATGTAATAGGAGAGGTTTGATTTAAAAAAAAAAGATTTCATTAACGGTAATAAATAATCGATTATTACAATAATAATAATCGATAATTATACAGAATTGTAATTGAATTGAGCAATTATTTTCATAGAAAAATTTATATACCTATACATTAATATTATTATAATTTAGATATATAATAATATATTAAGTAATACCGAAACGTTCTACAATTACAAAATGAACCACAATTGTGCAATTTTTAAAATAATTTTTTAATTACTTTAAATACTTTTTATATAAAAGTTACCTACATTAGTTGGTTTCAATTTATTACAGTTTGGCTTTCAATTTAAACAAAAATTAATATTTTAATTTTTTTATTTTTTTGGATCTTTTTCGTTAATTATTTGTAAAAATATTAAATAAATAATTATAAAATATTAATTTGTTTAACACATGTCTCATTATTTTTCGTGGTTGTGGTAAATCAACAAATTAATAAAAAAAAATAAATTAAACAAAACCTTAAAATAAAAAGCAGAATTGCAGTAATTTATCGTTCATAAATGAAACACAAAATCTTATCTTAGTGTTCTCATTTTTTAATTTAAAATACACTGAGAAAAAATAATTTGCAGTATACTTTATTGATTTGTGAATTTAAATCATCATCATATATATTAATCGGCTTATTTGATCGCAAAATTGCCGATCGCGGCTTATTTATTTGCGAACATCGCTTGACTTTTGAGCGCATAGCGACACTAGTACAATGTTAATTAGAAAAGTTGGATAAAGTTAAGAGCTGTGTTAGGTTTAAATTTTGTATGAGGAAGGTATGAGGTATGAGGAAATGCATAATTCACATCAAAAAGAAGTAATCGATTACTAATCAATGTTCAATTAAATTTGTGTAATATAAAAATCATTTTAAACAAGAACGAATTAATCAAATTATCTATCAGAAACTATACTTGAAGAGATTTCTGAGGCGCTTTGAAATGCCAAAAATTCGAATACAATAATTCTAACATATAATTTACGAATGTAAATATATATTTATATTTTGTTAATTAATATTTGTTTGACATCCAGGTTGTCACTTTACTGCGTACGATGTTGATATACTTCGCATTTTTTATTTTACAAACTCAGTAGATCAAAATCTACTCCTTTTTTTCCAGACTTAGTTTAAATAAAATCAGAGTGAGGAACAAAATAAATACCGAAACCTTACAAGTTAAGAATTTATAAATTATAATAAAAATTGTTGAGATCTATCTGATTCAAAGGATTTTCTAAATTCGCAAAGAATTTAAAATTTACCAAATTAATAGCAATACAACAAATAATTAGCGATAAATATTCAAAAATAAATTTTTATTTTGTTAATATTAAGTTTAGAAACTGAATTGTTATATTTTGTTAATTACTATTTAAATTGTATTTTAATTTAATTTTTATTTTCTGTTATACACCAATTTACTGCGTTTTTATTAGAAATCTACTGGGCAATGACGACCAAGAATTGGCAACCCTGTTTGACATTTCTACGCGTTACAGAACTATCGTCACCTTCAAGAATAATTCCAGCGTAAAGAATACTTAACAAATGATAAAGTAATTAAAACTGTAAACTAATTTTAAATAATCGATTGTATATCTAATTAAAAATTGAATAAATACATATATATTATAAATCAAACAATTTCTAATTAAATGCATTTAATTTTAAAAACTATTATTATTTGAATATAACTAATATTTATTTGTTAAGTATAATGTGATTGATTATATTAAATATTTGTCATTTAAAAATAAATACCTAAATGTATTCTTAAAATAAATTAGTTATCACTTTAAAAAAATCGTTTAACAATTTTAAAAAAATTTGAAAATAAACAAAATTAAAGAAATAAAAATTCATCTGACGTTAACAAAATATTAAAAAAAAAAAAAAAAAAAAAAAATTTGTAAACAAAATTTGAAAACATAGTCAGTCAATTAAAAAATATTCTAAAAAGTAAATAGAAATACTGAACAAAAATTTAATCAATTATTAAAAAAAATATATATATATATATGTATATATACTTTTTGACTAAACATATGCCTGTTGTCATCCAAAGTTACAAGATAAAATTAAACTGCTATACTAAAAAAAAAGGGAAAGTAAAAAAGAAATGCCTCTATCTAATTCAATATTTTTTTTAAATTATTAATAAATTTTGATTTTGTTCAAAATATTTGTTGATATACAAGACTTCTTTAACTATATCTTTCGGAAGTCGATATTTGACAATGCTTTTTATTGTTTATTTATTAATTTTTTTATTTTTTAATAATAAAGATTCTTACACCTAGCCAGACTAAATTTTGGATTATATAGTAGGTATGGTGCAGGATCAGAACTCTCTGGGAGTCTAATATAATAAGTCCCTTAGGGATTTACTTAGTGGGACATAAGTCCCTAAGGGACCCATGATTCATAGCAGTGAGTCTTAACTCCCTAAGGGACTTATGACCCTGAGAGTTTTGACTCAGCGTGGTGGGTTATAACTCCTTTATACAGTTCTCAGCTTAAAAATTATTAGTAACATTTAAAAAAAAAACAAAATTAATTTAAATTATATAATATAAGTGACGGGTACACATTTTAGGGTTTAATTCGAAATCATAGTATACCCTTCTTCCAAAATTAAGAAAACAACCACAATTTTACAATTAAACTACATTTTGAAAGGCTATTTTGCAAAAAGATTAATCCTGATTTTGTAACCAAAGTCTCGCATACATGAATTCATAAATACTTTGGAAAAAGGGTCAACTTTGATTTTTAACAAACCTAAATATGCTTCCTAATATAGTATCTCGCATAAATAAATATATAAATACATATTGTTGTACATCTAATATTTTGCCCTCAAGGGACTTATGACCCACTTGTAAAGGGACTTATGTTCAACGTAAATATTTTAAAGTGGGTAATAATTCCCTTAGGGACTTATGACTCTGGGAGCTCTGACCCTGCACCAGTAGGTATATATATACAGATATTATTACTCATTATATAACACATGATTATTATGAATCATACAGAATAGAATTTACTAAATTTAAACATACATACTAAATATGTATATAAAATATTGTTACTACTTCTATATCTCAAAGGTATCAATCAATCATTAAAAATAAATATAAATTGATTATTTTTGAAAAGTAATCATATTCTGAAGATAAGATATGAAAAGTTCATAAGTTATTGCAAAATTTTAAATACCATATCGGCATTTTTATGTTATAAATATCATGAGAGATTTGAAATAGCAAATTATTTACAAATAAAGCTTTAGAGTGTAGACTGTAGAGAGTACAATTTATCAAATAATTAGTACCAGATTTTGGAGAGTAATCTAAAGTACCCATTTAAAATAATTAGTCATTAGTTATTTAGTATGACAAGTACTAAAATTTAATTTTCTATATACTCAATATTAGATAACTTTTAACATGTGTTTAATAAATGAAAATTGAAAAAAAAAAATTCCAAATTGTCTACAATTTAAAAACATTCGATTAAGTATACATATTATATAATTAAATAAATATTATGTAACTTTTTTTATAAATACAATTTATGTGATTAACTTTTTTTAATAACCCAAATAAAATTAATAAAAATTAATGGGGGTTTAATCAGAGCAATTTAAGTGATAAGTAAATTTTTTGAAAGCAAGTCTTTAAATTTAAAAATTACTATAAGTGAGGATTTTTCAAGTTTAAATTTTAAAAAAAAAATATATTGTAAAAAATCTTAAGTAGAACAATTTATATGAAAATCTATCTGCATAATTATTTAATTAATTTATTGAACTTTAAAATTTTTAGAATAATGATGATTTGTAGCAATTTATATAAGGAACAATATATGATCTCATATTGAAGATACATTTTGATTAGAACTTATTTTCATATCAGCAGACAGAGCAATTTAGTTTCCCGCCAAAAGATACATTTTTAAATAAATTTTAATTCAAAACCCAACAAACCAAAAATGATTAAGGAATTATATAATGTATATGTACTGATTCTATATTCAATTCTTCTACACTTAATATTTTGACAAATATACATTATTTATTTATTATAATTAAATTGAATATCTTTTATTTTAAAAAAAACAAACTAGGAAGAGTGTAGTAGAGTGGACTGTGTCAACTCTGGGATACCAGTATGATACCTTTATTTTTTGAGTTATTGTGGTGACGAACGGACGGACGGACATACATAGCTAAATCGATTTATTTTTCGATTCTGATCCGATCCATACGCTTGAGTCTATATCTACACCCCATCCTTCTTTGCGTCACAAACGTAATGGCAAATTTATTATACCCTTTGACCTATAGTCACACGGGTATAAAAACACACTAACAAACAAAATAGGTTTCAAATATTTAAGAATTTCATTCATATTCAATCATATTTATATACAAACACTTTTTACCCATAATAACTTATAAAGTTAGATATAATAAGTTCTACATTAATATTCCCATAGATATTATTAATTTAGTCAATTCCAATATATACAAAATAAATTAATCTTAATTTGTTTTTTATTATTTTGTTAGTTTTTTTTTTATTCTGAATTTTTCTCTTTCACTTTTCGCAAATATGCGATTTTAGGTAATTTATAATAATAAAAAAACAAAAAAAAACTAGTATTGCGATAAAAAAATTCTATCTATATATACTTTTTTAGTATCTTTTATTTTATATTCTATTTATTATAGCCTAATAGACATAGTAAAGTTAAAGATTAAAGAGATGAGAGAAGCTGGTACAATATAAAAAAAAACAACTCGTGTCTACTAATTAATAGTGGGTTTTTTGTATTTTATTAGACAAAAAAGAAACAGTTTTGTATTTTATATTTTGTTTAAAAAACATTTTTATCTACCAATTCTAGATTTTTTTATGTCATTTGTATTTTGTTCTTTTCAATTAAATCCGGCAGACTTTTCATTTATTTTAAATACAAACAAACAATTTGTATATATATACATTAATAAATAATTATTTAAAACACAACCCTTTTCCTGGAATAGTTTGATTTTATTATTATTATATTGTTATTAAAGCAATTTATGAAAAAATATAATTAAATTTATATGTACATATATACAGTAATATTTCGATAATCCGAAACCCCTATAATCCGAATATTCAATAATTCGAATGACAGTTTACAAAGTACTAACTATTATATAATCCGAATTGATTCTAGCGTGGATATTCTATAATCCGAATTATGCTCAAAATTGCAATATTTTTTTTTTTTTTTAAGCGCTAACTGTTCAACTGTTAGGCTAATAAGCCTGTCTATACCATAGGTACATGTTGGAACAGGGGGTCATATTATATTCGTGTTATTAGAATTGGTCTTATTGAATTCTACATACAATTTAAACATGAGATAGTACTAAGCCTTATGACATGTAGAAACGTCTTAGATTTTCAATAGACACGATTCTATTTTTTGTTTATATTGTAATATTTTATATTTTACTTATATGGTATTCTATATCTGCGAGTTATATTATTTTAATCAAATTATTTGTTTATATTTTGCATTTGTTTATATTTTTATATTAAAGTATTTTTTATTAAAGATTTATAATTATTAATTATTGATTATGCCATTAATTTGAACCCAATGGCGAATGGTAGCTGAGTCGAGTCGAAAACCAGAAAATTTTTTTCATTTTCACTAGAATTCGAACCCGGGCCCTTCCGCATGAAAGGCCGGCACTCAACCATTGTGCCACGTAGCTGTTAATGTTTATTGTTTTTATGTTTTCGTATTTTTGTTTTTATAAGGTCTTAAATTTTTAATTTAAATTTATTATTGTTAGTTTACTTAAAATATTGTAAGTATTAGAATGTACAAAAGTAAAAACTATAAATTTTTGTTTGAAATATGGTACAAAAAAGGAGCTCACAAAACTTTAACTCTTTATTACTTATTATTTTTTAATTTTAGAGAGTTTTTGGGCCACAGCTATACTTGCTAGACTGGCATCCACCAATCCGAATATCACATTCATCCGAAATAGGGGTATGCAATCAATTATTCGGATTATCGAAATATTACTGTATAATATAGGTATATGTACATATTACAAGATATTACATATGTATATATACTTTCATAAATTAATTTTTAATGTAAACACATTTCTATATAATATACCTAATAATAACCAAATTGATTATAAATGACGTCAACTATATCATTGACTTATAAAATGAGTCGAGCCCTTCGCCTATCCGTTACAATATGTAAATATATGTGTATTATTTATTTAATCGATTAGCATTATCAAAATATATTAATATAATTGTATAATTAAAAATTTAAATAAAAGCAAAAACATGTATATAATATTTTATATGTATAATTATTAATTTTTAATTTCGAAAACCAATGATTGAAATAAGAATTAAGTATATAAATCAAAATAAGTTATAATTAATATTATATAAAACTTATTTAATATATGATAAATTTTGTAAAATAAATTAAAAAATGGTCAATTAATCTTATAAGATTAATATTAAATTCGTATGGCAATTATACGTTAATTTATAAAACGTTCGCTTTTAAAAACATGTGGTAATCATTATCAATTCCATTAATAAAATTGTTTTTATTAGTTTTTGCATAGAAAATGTTAATTTTATGCTAAATAGAAAATTTGTTTAAAAATTTTGCACGCATTTCCAAGTTTAAAAAAAAACAACAAACAAATGAACATTTTTTTTAAATAATTTTGTATTTTGTTTAATATAAATCTTTGGTCTTTCCGTTTGTTGTCTAGACTTGTCGAGACGAATTTTTTTTTAATTTTTTTTTATAAGAATATTCTAGAATCTAGAATAACTATTATTATATTCCAGCTTTTTTATTTTCAAATTTCTGATTTAAATTTTTTATTTTATTTTCGCGTTTTTTGTTTTTTATAAATTTAATTTGTTTGTTTTTTTTTATTTATTTTGTATGAAATTAAAAAAAATAAAAGCAACAATTTCCTAATAGTACATTTTAGTTGAAATCTTAAATCTATAAAATATTTCAATAACAAATTTATTGTTTGATAATGAAAATATAAAAAATATAATAAAAAAAAATGAGGCTAAATTAATTGACATTTTGTTTTAGTAATGTATATCTCAAGTGTATCTCATCTCTATATAGAACTAACTATGTGTATGAATTTGGAAATATTTCATTTTAAATCATCAATAAATTGTGATTCCTGATTACATAATATTACTTTTTTAAGTACTTACTTATATAATTTCATTGATCAATCTTTTCTTAATTTGGGATTTTATTAGGAATATTGAGATTCTATTGTAAAATTAATATAAAGATTTAATTAAGTTAAATAATGTCAAATTTAAGACTGAAATGTTTTTTAATCGAACGTTTTTCCAGAATGTTTGCAACTTAAAAGTCTGATAATATGTGAAAAATGCCGGTTGATAATCTATCATTTTTAGAAACTAAAGTAATTGTAAACTATTAACTTATATTTTATAAAAAAAAATATCAGAAACCTACTTATAGGATCATAAATCTACCCCTGAATCATCTTTATATGTATATCTGGATTTAATTGTAAATTTCTAATAAATACCATCGATTTTTATATTTCTCAGCATGCTTAACTTATAAATTCCATTAAATATTAAATTAAATTGCAGTGTATTTTTACATACCTATAAAGTCTACTAAATCAAAACTTAAAATATTTCGTAGGGATTTCAGAATTTGTAAATTTAACTTTGACAATTAATTAATTAAATTACTGAATATATAATAATTACTTTTTTTATTTAAAATAAAAAACAAATCATTTTTTTATTCATTTTTTTTTCTCAGTGTAATTAGTTTTTTTTTTTTGCAATAATCTTCTTCGTTTCATTTACTTCTATATATATTTTATTTTTAAAAATAAACAAATTTAAAGTTGAAAGAATATTTAACGTAAGAAACATGACAAATTTAAAACAAATACCTTTTAAATTAATGAATTTAAAAAGTTTTTGCAAATATTTAAAATATTTTTTTAAATAATACTTAGTATTCAATGAGTACAGATTATTATGAAAAATAACTTCAATATTTTATTAATACCTATTCCAAAAATGTTTATGTATTATACTAATGAGTTATGACTTTGAATTTGAGATTTGAATTGAGGTGAAATAAAACAAAATTACATAATCTTTTCCTAATATTTATTAGTCTCTTAAACTAATATTTAAATGTAAGTATTTTGCGGTCTAAATGACGTTCTATATTATTTTCTATTGAATAACTAACTATATGTATTGAATTACCAGATTTATTTTATTAAATTAAAAAGTGCACTATGTACTATAATAATACGAATAATATCATATTTAAGTGATATCTATGATTAGATTAATTTAATAGACTTTAACCTGTTTAAAAAATAACAGGCGCCAGTTTTAAGTACAAAAAAGTTAAATAACACTTTCATTAGAAGTTAAAATTGGAATTAATTCTACAATATAGTAAATATTTTAAGAGGGGTTCGGAATCAAAATGGCCTAACCCACAAAAAATTTTTTTTTTTTAAAAATCACAAGGCTTAGGCTAAATTGGCGCTAAAAATATATATATATATATATATATAAGAAAAATGACTTAGACAAAAAAAATAACATAGATGCAATCGAAAGTTCCTCCTTTTGATCTAGGTACACCGGACATCCGATTTTATATTTAAATTCTTATGGAACAAAACCATAGCCATTAATTAAGTTCTGCGTCCCCCCTGAATTAATATTTTTGTAGGTACCTAAATAAAATTACTCTATAATAATTTAGAAAAAAAAACAAAATAACAAATTAAATCATCTCATCAAAAAAAAACTTTTTTATTAATTAATAAGTAACTTTAGCATGTGCTGTGTTTTATAGTAAAAAAATAAAATAAACAAAAAAAAGCTAAAACTTTAACAAACTTTTGGTCTCGGTCATATGTATCTACTAATAACGAATTTCTACTTCTAGAAGCGAATTTTTAGAATAAAATCAAATATTAAAAAAAAAATAAAAGTTTTTATTGTGCATATTAGTCATTTTGGCAAAATTTAATTGTTTTTTTTTTCAGAATATACCAAAGCTTCAAACAGTTTAAAAAACAAAATTATTATCATGATCATATAATTCTTTTTATTGTCTACATATACAATTTTTTATTAAATCAGATTTTCAGTCATTAAAAATCAGCCAAAAAAAAAAAAACAAAATAAAAACGAAGCACAATATAAAAATTATTAAATTATTCCATTGTTACATGCATTACTAAATTTGTAATTACAACCATTTTATAGATAGTTTCATTCGCCAAATTAGAATAATTGAATCCAAAAAAAAAAAAAATAATTGAAGGTACAATACAAAATTAAAATAAAAAAAAAAAAAAAATTAAACTTATCGTTATACAGTGAAAGTTCTCTTAGCCGGACGTTCTTATTACGGACATCTCTTTAAGACGGACAGTTTTTTCAAAACGTATTCTTTTTTTAAAGTTTTCATACAAAACACATTCTTTTAACCGGACACTCTAATAAGCGGACGCGGACACTTAAATCATACATTAAATTTAAAAAAAATCTCCCTTAAACGGACCGTTTTAATTTATGAGCAAGTTTTTTTTTATTTTATGTGAGTAATATGATGTATAAGAGGAAAGTTCACCAGTTCTTGAAGAATTGGAAATTAAAACCTACAATGAAGCCTTAAAAACTGTTGATAGTTTAAAAAAATTTGCAACATAAAGAGGATCTTACATATTAATATAAAAAACTTAGAAATGCATTTCGAAAATAATGTATCAAAATTTGACCAGGAAAAAATACTGCAGTCAAAGATTTCAAATTATTTTCAAAAGTCTACTGATTCTTAAACTCTGGAATGGAAGGTACGTACATACAGAATATAAGTATAATATAGTAGTATGTAATTTCAACAAATAATGTTAATCTGTATTGAATTTTTGTTTAGGTTTTTGTAGTAATTTTTATTTTCTTTTGTTATTTAGTGTTTGTGATGTTTTACCATTATAATTTTGTCCTTAAAAACCATTATTAAAAAAGTTAATAAAGAATTTAAGAAAAATTATATGTAAACATTTTTTTTTTATTAACCGGACAATTCCCATAAGCGGACGAAAATTTTAGAGCCGTGAGTATCCGTTTATGAGAGCTTTCACTGTATACTTATATAATAATAAAAAAAACTGAGTATCAAATAATTGTTTTATTTTTTTTTTTTGTTAAGATACATTTCACACTTTTTTAGATTTTTTTTGTTATTTTATTTATTTTTTTTTTCTCTATTTTTTTTTTTTTGTTTTTTTATTATTTTTTTTTATTTTAATAATTTTTATATGAAAATAATATTTATTTTAATAAAAATTATATTCTTGATATTTAATACTGGTAGAAAAGAAAAGTAAAATAATGAAAAGTTGATTTTCCATTTCTTTTTATATTTTGTGTAATCGTAACCCCCTTTCTATCTTATTAAATATCATTTTTCGCGATTTGAATTTTATTTTATTTTTTATTTATTTTTATTATAATAATAAGAATAATATAATTCATTCACGATTTATGGGTTATTTTCACTGTCAAGATTTTTTTTTAAATTTTTTTTAAATTATTTTCTATTTTGTGCTTTTCTTTATTTTATTCTAATATTATTTAACATTTTTAAAAACTTTTTTGTTTTATTTATATATATGTAGGTATGTAGGTTTGTAAAATTTTATAAGAAAAAGTAGATCAAATAACAATTATATTTAATATATATATACATATATTACATTGGTATATAAGTGGTACATAACTCTATGTACTAAATATATGATAGGTATTATTTTAATGAAATAATTTTTAGATAATTAAAATCTTCATTATGGAAAAGGCACGTTTTTTTGGGGGATTTTGCCACCTAGTGCTTTAAAATGGAATCTAAAACCCTAACAATTCAAAATCACATTGAACCTAATGCTTATCATGGTCTTTAAAATACCTAAAGATTCAAGATACCAATGAATTCAATTACTTTTACTTAAAATCATATTATAATTTGAATCACCTATATAACTTTTTAATATTATTTTTTATATTTTTAAGATTATTTTAATTGTAAACACAAGTACCATATAACGGTATTATAAAAAAAAGTTTAATTGCATTTTTTAATTAATAATTTTAATGAAATTCTTAATTTCATCTTATCAATAAATAATAATTTTATTTAAGTAAACATAATTTAATTTCTTTTATGATTCAATACCTATAAAATATTAATTTTAAATAAAATAAAATAAATAGATAACACCTGAACAAACATTCGGATAAATATTTAAATTAATTACTTAAATATATAAAATATATAAATAAATAAATTAATTTAAAGAAAATTTATTAAAATTAAAATTATTTATATAAAAACGGGTCTTAAAAAAAACAAACTAGCTCAGTTCCATATAAAAAATACCAAAATAAAGAATTGCAATAAGTATATTTTAATAAAATTGGTTTAAAAAAATGGATTAAATACATTTATATTATATACCTAGTACCTTAACCTAAATTAAGTTAAAAAATACAAAACAATGATAAGAAATATATCGTATTAATAATATTATACTCATACCTTAACATGTTATTTAAATAATACAATATAATTTTATAATAAGTAGTTATGTAATGCGTTAAGCCCTGCTGATATTTAATAGACCGGTTAAATTTGTCTTATATTAGTTATGTAATGCGTTAAACCCTTCTGATATTTACAAGACCGGTTAAATATGTTAAATTGCGATTAGGTACTAATAATCCCAATTATATTTAAAGACTTTAAAATAGATTTAATCATTTCAGTATTATATTAAAGATAAGTTTTTTTTATATAATTAGTGCAATAGTAACGGTACTAATTATGTAACTGTTATTTCTACAAAGTGTAATCTTTTAGTTAAAAATTGACGATATTTATAGTAAGGTACCTATCAACTACTTATAGGTACTTAGTGCCTAACCAGTTTTTTTTTATTAATAACTTCCAAAATTTATTTTGAGTAAAAGCCATGGTAGGTATATATAACATAATATTTAATTTTTATTTTATAAATAGACACCTAATTTCCTTCTTTAAACTAAATATACAAAAAAAAAAATATTGATTAAAAATTAAATAAGATTTAAATTGACTACAAAAGTACGTTATATACTTTATAGGTATAAAACTTGAAAACTTATTATTATGCAAAAATTTTTAAGAAAAGTAAAAATAAATAAATACATAAGTAATTGCATATTTTTTTTCCTTTTTTTTCTTTTTCCAACTTAATACAATTTCCTTCTTATTTATACCAATTTTTAATCTTATAATAACAAATGGCCACATGTTTTTTTTTTACTTAATTTTGACCAAATTCAAATTTTTCCAAAGAAAGTTTTATACAAACTTAAGAAAAAACAAATAAAAAAATTAACTTATAACAAAAGGGAATATAATAAATATAAGATAAAATATATGGGTAACATACGGAAATAATAAATGTACATAAATATATATATATAGGTATAAAAAAAAATAACAAATTTCCTTTCACTTTTATTTTCTTCATTTAATATTCTACTACTACTACTTTTTCTTTTGTTTTTCATCTTCTTTACATTTTCATTTTTTATTTTACCATTTTGTTCTTTCACTTTTATAACCCACATTTCATCAAGTAAAAGAATTTTTTATTTTTTAAATCATTTTTTCAAATCAAATTTGTATGTAAAAAAAAAAATTCAAAGAAAACTATAAAAAAAAAAAATAATAACAACAAATTCAATTTTAACATTTTATAAAAAAAATATAAATCAACTTTTAAAAAAAATCACTTATAAATCATAAATCAAATGAAAAATTAAAAAAAATAAATCAACTTTTAAAAAATCACTTATAAATCATAAATCAAATGAAAAATTAATAACTTCAAATTTATACACAAAAAATAACTTTTAAAAACAAATTATAAAAAATTTTTCAATAATTTGCAATTTGCAATTAACTCTTGCACTATAATAAATTTCTTCTCTCATTTAAAAAAATAAAAAATGAAAAAACAAACAAATTAAAATGATCTGATCATTACAAATATATGCAATATAAAAGGGAAGAGAATATAAAATTTAATTTTTTTTTTTTTATTTTTATTCTTTTTCTTGGCAATTTTTTTTATTTTTTATTCTTTTTTTTTTTTAACATTTCTATTTAATTACTAATTTGAGTGTTTTTTTTTTTTTGTGTTTATAAATTTAAATAAATTTTTATTTTATCCGTACTTTTTATTTTATTTTTCTTATTTTTCTTATATTTTACATAACAACAATAACAACAAGAGCATCATAATGCCAGCAACACCAACAACAACATCAAATTTATCGCAAAAAAAAAAATTGGATTATATTATAATTACATGAAATAATAATTAAGTAATATTTAATTATTATTTATAATTTAATATTATTTAATACCCTATTCACACTACGCGAATATAACATGTTATCTGCGTTTACGCGTTATTTAGTTGTTAAAATTTCCAAGTAACTAGAAATTTGTATGAAAAAAAGCTGTCAAAAGTATTGTGAAAATAACCCCGTTACTCAGTTTAACATGTTATTTTTCTAGGTTGGTGTACTTGAATTTTTTAATATAATCGATATTTTTTTTGATTTATCAATCTTTTTATGAATTTTTATATCCCTTAATTTTAATCAATTTCAAATTTATTTTGAAAGATAATTTTTTTGAAAACAAAACAATACAAAAATGTAAAAAATTTTCTTTGATGAAAAATATTAAAAAAAATCAACTGTCAAATTTAACAACTAAAAACGTAGTCTGAAACGAATTGTTATTAACATGAATTATGACGGCTATAACATATTACTTTCGCGTAGTGTGAATAGGGTATAATACTATATAACTTTAATACACTTTTTTTTTTTTTTTATTTTCTTATTCTTACTTTTTCTTTTTTTATTTTAATTTATAAAATTTTTTTAATTGCAAATTTTATATCTGATTTTTCTCATCATTTTTAATAAATTTTTTTTTTTTTTTAATTTTTATTTCACTTTTATTTTTTTTTTTTTAAATAATTAAATTGAAAACAAATTAAAAACTTCAATTAGGTATAATGAAGGTATATTTGATATTATATCTATCTCTTTCTTGTATTTTTAGTACACTTTAAAATTGACGCTAAATATAACGGTACAATTTTTCTAATAAGTTTTTTTTTTTATTTTATATAATTAAATTTCTTTTTTTATTTATTTTTTGCTTTGGTAAAAATTTTTTAATAACTTTGTATATATATATATATATATTTACATATAATGTATTATGTATTTAAATTTTCTAAATTTTTATTATTTAACAAATGTTTTTTTTTTTTATATAATTTTTTATTTTCTTTTTCTATCTATGAATTTTTTTTTTTTTAAATAAATTTTATTATTTTAAATAACAATTTTTTTTTATTTTTTGTTTTTTTTTTGTTTTTTTTATTATTAAAAATCGGTGGTGAAAACAAAATAGTTACGCGTTATCGCGAAAAAATTTTGAATTTATATACAGTTGATTTGTGTAAATTTTTAATTTGAATAAAATAAAAAAATTAACGAAAAAAAAATAATAAAATTGAAAAAATTCTTTAACTTTTTTTTTTTTTTTTTTAATTAATATGTAATAAAAAAAATTTATAAAATTTTTCTGTATTTCTTTTGTTTTTTTTGCTTTTTTTTTTGCTTCTGTTATGCACTCTGTACAGTATGACGAACAGAAACCGACTCAAAGGAATTTTTTCAGTGAATTTGGATTTAACTTTTATTTTTATTTTATTTTTAATTTTTTTTTTTTTTGTGTGAAATGGAAACATTAAAGAGGAAATTTGTATTTGTCTTTTTTTCTATATATACCTATCTATTTTTTTTTAGTGCTTTTCTCAATTCTTAAATGTACATTGTACACTGTTTCTATATAGGTAAATAAATTTTTATAAATTTGTATTAGTGTTAAATACATATTTGTATGTTATATTTTTTGAATGGTGTAGAATTTATTGATGTAAAAAAAAAAATAACTTAATAATATTAAGTTGATAATTTGTATATGTATACGTATGAAAAATATTAAAAAATCGTAATAAAGGGATCTCTAGAATTAAAAGTTACTCTCTGCAATCTACATTAACCACTAAACTTAACCTGCACTTCATAGTAAATTTTACACTCATTCTGCAATCTGCACACATCTAAAATCTAAATATTCTCTATATACATTGAGATTTAAGATTGGTTGAGAAATGAGTTAAAGTTAGAGAAAAATTAAAGAGAAAATTTTATAATATATTCAACAAATAACAGCTTAAAAGCTTTTTGAGTAGTTTTATTGAATAATTTCACTCATTTTGAGTTTTTTTTATGTAAATTGTAAATTTGTAAATCATAATTGATAACAGTAATTAAAAAATTAAATTATTTTTGGGAAATTAATTAAAAAAAATATATATATATATAATTAAAAGAAAATTTATTATAATCTCAATTATTTATCAAAAGAAATGAATTCAACTAATTTTGAACACCTATTAGTATAAACGGTAATATACTCTTTTTACTCTTAGGTATATTTTAAAATTTATTTATTTTTTTATTATTTTAGATTGTGTAACAATTAATTTTGATATACAATTATAATATTAATTAATTCAAAATTGTTACAGTTTTAATGCATTTAATGAAATGATTTAATTATTATCAAAGTCTCTTTAATTGCTGTTATTTTATGAAATTTACTCTTATTATCTTTTATTAAATTATTAATTTTTTTATTTTTTAATTTTAATTTCTACTATGAATTTCTTATTTAATTAACAAATTTTTCTTATCCATATATTAAAAATGCAGCAATTTTACTACAAAATTTTTCCTATTTAAAATAAATAAACTTTTAACTCATTTTTTAATAAAATAACTGAGAAATACGATATTAAATTAAAGGTAAATAATTGAAAAATTTACGATATTTAATTTAAATTACAGAAAAAAATATCTGCGTTAAGATCAAAAAACATAATATAATAAAATTTTAAATGTATGTATTTTTATTAAATTTTCTCAGTAATTGTGAAATTTGTCTCTACACATTTTTCTTATTGCTGTTTTTGTTGTTTTAATTTGAGTGTTTTCTTTTTTATATTATTTTTATTTCCTTTTATAGTTTGTATTTTTTTAGTTTTTATTTCATAATTTTCGCAGAAATTTACATTCAATATTATACTATAAGATATTTTGATAAACATTAATTTTTTATGAATGATTTTGATATTATTTGTGTTATACAAGAAAATTGAGAATTTTTACTACAGTTCTGTTATCTGTAAAATTGACTCGTAACATGTTTTACATAATCAATCAGTTAATAATCAAAGGAAAATATTCTGTCAGTTTATTTTACTCAAATTTGTTGATATG
>CAUJBZ010000515.1:0-11020 GCA_963082915.1 Dolichopus griseipennis | reverse complement strand
AAATTTGTTACTTTGTTTTATGAAACTATCATTAGATGTCCGGTGCTAATAGTTCTTCTTCTTCATCGTGGTAGATAATTATATATTGTATTTTTTTTTAATTTTTTTTTCCAGATTAGATTTGCTTCATTAGTTGCAATTAATCTATAAGTAAACTTATACATATATATATACATTATTTTGTATACTATTCATATTATAATATATATCCTGTATACAAACAAATTAAATGAAAATAAATGAAAATATTTTGTCAGGATATCAATAATTTGATCCATTAGTTCACAACTAATTTTTTGTTCAAGCATAAGTATTAACTTTGTAATAGTAAATTTTAGAAAATTAATATATATATATATATGGATAAATAAATATATGTTTGTGTAGGTATTCAGATTGCATAGAGAAAACTGAAATTAGATTATGGTTTAAAATATAATACGAGTACATGCAGTGTAATTTTACAATAGTAAGGAATTTAAGAATGGAACTGTTCTTGTATTAGTTAGATAATTTTGGTTTGTTCTTTAGAATCCTTCAATACATATAATTTTATAAAAAAATTTTGAAATCATGTGTTGTATATATACAATATTACAATATTATATTAAACTTATTTATTTCTGTGATAAAGGGTCATAGACCGAGCGTAAATTTGAAAAAATTTAACATTATCTTTCAACTAATTATTTTGTAGTAATAGTGGGGGTTATTGCATAAAACAAGTCCTGAAAAATTCTAAGTGTTAAAAAAAAGCACATTTACAAAATTAAATAATGTTCCATAATAACTTTTGGGTAAAGAGTGTATTAAAAAATAATTTGTAATATTTTTTTAAGAACTTTTCTTAAAATTATATTGTAAGTACATGCAAAAATTGAAAAAAATCAAAAGGGACTTTGTTAAATTTTAGAAAAGTCCTGTAATGTTGTAAGAAAAAATTTTCGCACACATAACTAATTCCGTAGCTTTGCAATGGTGAATTTCTAAAAATATTTGTAAATGGCTATGCTAAATTTTTAAGGCCAACACGTTGAAAGAATAAAACTGGGCTTCAACTCATATCTTACTTTTTAAACATAAACTATATTTGAAATTATAGATTTTGTCAAAGTAAGATTTAAGTTCAAATTCAATTTCATATTCTTGCAAATTTTAGATAAGTTTTAAAAATAGGTATCATTTGAGATAACTACCCCTATACGTCATTATACCCGTATGATTATAGGTCAAAAGGATAAACTAAATTTGCCATTACGTTTGTGACGCAGAGGAAAAGAGGGGTAAATATAAACTCCGTGAGTATGGATTCGACAAGAATCGAAAAGTAAATCGATCTAGCTATATGTGTCCGTCCATCTGCCTATTCGCATGATAACTCAAAAACTAAAGAAGATAGGATTTTGAAATTTTTACAAATTAATTTTTATACTTATTGAAGCTGGGTGTCTGAAATTTTGCCAAAAATAGTTTAGTTTTATGATAACAACTCCTTTTTTTTATTTGAACATTACTCTATATCAATAGTAGTTAACTTTAATGGCTAACTGCTGAATAAAATAAAGTTGGTGTAGTGGAAGAAGTTCGAAGAGCTGCCTTTTAACTTAAATTTTCTTCTCTTCATTACTGAAAGCCTAATAATTTATGCATTTGGAATTTTGTTGATATTACGGCCATACGGGTATCTCAGAGTTGGCACAGTTTACTCTGTTACACTATTTCTCATTTTTCCTTTCTAATTTCAAATATTAAAAGATTTTACGATAATTTCAAAATGTACATATATTTTATTGTAACACATAATGAACTTAATTATACATATATATCATAAAAAAAAAAAATGGTTATTATTTCTAAGTCAGTACTGTTTTTTAGTATTTACTAACTTAATTTAGTTACTTTTTTTTATTCGTGTGTTTAATGACATGTAATTCAATATTTTTTTGAAAGAATATGCTATAATAAATTTTCAACAATAAATAGTATCTTAAGATTCTTTGAGAAATACTTTTTTTTTTTTTTTTGGATATTTACTTTGGATAAAAACAAATTAGATTAATTTAATACATAATATAAAATATTAAAAATATAATATAATGTTTATTACAAAATTTCAACAATCAACAATAATCTGTCATATTTTTTTTTAATGTAATACTTTTATTAGATTAACACTCCTAGCCAGTAGCCACCAAATATAATCAAAAGTATTTCTTAACAGTTCATGTATGTATTTATTCTACTGTATTTAAGTATATAAAATATATTTTCAAAGTTAATAAGAGTATAAGAGTCCAATAATACAAAGTACATTTTGTTTATGACATCAAGACCTATTATAACAGAAAAGCTCTTGTGTTAAAAATAAGAAAAAAAAAATTAAATTTGATCCTTGATGAGAAATAATTCCTGTCTAACATCAATAAATCTGATTTATTATGTATTATTATCCTGTCTGTCGCATGTTTATTCTTATATATATATATAACTATCTCTTTTTATTCTTTAAATATTTTCATTTGAGTTTATTTTTCTAACTTACTAATGATCTCTTTTCTTCTAGTTCAATAGAGCATAAATGTTCACTTGCCGACTTTTTTATACTAAACAATACAAAAAAAAAAAAAAAAAACAAAAAAACACAAAAAAAAAAAACGAAATTAAAACGATAAAAACCAAACACAACTTAAGTTCAAAGATTATTTTCGGGATTTTCATTTGGTCTGGATAAATTTTCATGATGACGTTAAGAATTTCATTCTTAAATGAAAGATTTGTTTTTTTTTTTTTCTTTTTTTTTTTTTGTGGTTTTCATTTTGAAAATCTTAAAATGATTTTGATTTATTTTTACCTAAGCAAGTATTATAAGTATTTTAGTACATTAGTACAAACATATTATCTAATAAATAAAATAAAATTGTACTTGAAAACAAAAAAAAAATAAAATAAAAAAAATCTTATATAACCACAAAAAAAAGGACATTCATGAGAAACTTAAATTATTTGAAGCATGCTATTTTTAATGAGATTACCTGTCCTGATAATAGATAAAATTTATATATGTACAAAAATATTTTACAAGAAATCACATATACACATATATTTTTATTTATTTAAAAATAATGTAAGAAAAAGGACATTTTTAATAGTATTATTAATTACATAAATCATACCTTTATATGTAATGTAATAAAGTAGAAAAAGATTCTTAATGTTCTTAAATATTAAATTATTGTAAATATATATGTGGGTTGTTGTTTAATGAGTATAAATATTAAGTAAATAAATAAATGATCATTTGATATGATATAATACTTGTATATGAAATATTTTAAGAATTTAAGTAAGAAATTTTATGATAATTTAATTAAACATTTTCATTTTATAAAACAAATTATTATTAAAATAAATTTTAAAATAATAAATAGGATTAAATGATAAACATTTGTTACAGGGTGTCCTAAAAATAAGGTTTGTAATTTTGGATAATTAATAAGACACCATAATTAGATATTTTATATGCAAACTTAAATTCACCATGGCCATAATATTGGATAAGTATGTGAACTGGTTCCGTAACGCAATGACTAAAGAATAGAGGTGGGAAAAGGATTTGAAGGGATATTTAGTTTTTTATTTATTGAGTGGAGAATTTTAATCGCCAAGTGGTTACTTATATAATTGGAAGCTTTTCATTTAGGGTGAGAGTTGTACCACAATTAAAAGCTCATTAGACGTCCTTTCAATTTGCAATTTCAGCTACACATTTCATTTATGAAATTACGACAACAATTAATTAATTAAAATTCATTTCTAGTCTCTTATCATTCCATTAAGTTAATATTCTTATTCCAATAACACCCTGTACATTTTAATTAAAAAAAAAACCATTTAATAAACCTTTTAAATTACAATATTTTTCATATAGCATTGTGTTTATTTTATATTTTTGTAAAATTCTGAAACTTATTTAAGTGTATTTATATGCATTCTGTGATTGTATCTTAATATCTTTTGTTAAGGTGCAGTGGTTTTGAGGTTTTTTTTCCCTAAAAATCTATTGTAGATTATTAAAAGGATTTATTTTGCGGAAATTTTGTTATAATTTTGAAAAAAGAGATAAAACATGACTAAAAAAACTAAAAAAAGGATCAAAAAATATATTACAAAATTTAATTGAACTGAAGGAAGACAATCAGACGGATTATTGTGTACAAATATTTGTTGTAAATGTATTAAATAATATTATTTTGTATATTACAAAAAAAATACCTCTAAAAATTTACTTTAATTAATTTAAGAATATTTTTTTTAATTAAATATTAAATCCTTAAAATAGTTTTTTATTACATTATTTAATTTTTTTTTTTTATTAATTATAATTTAACGAACCTTAACCCAATAAAATTTAATGAAACATTATACTTTTATAAAATTATTAACTTCTGTTTAAATATTCATTATAATTAAATTATTATACTTATAGTTATATCATTATCAAATTAATTCCATTTATACAATAAAAAAATATATATAAAATAGATAGTTAATATTATTTTAATATATATATATAATTTACCTATTTTGAAAAAAAATATATAACCATAAAATTATTTTATCTGAAAATTTATAATCTATATAAATATATAATTTTTATGGTATTCATTACACTGTACAATTTCTTTTTACACCTTCTTATATCCCATATATTTAAAACCAATACATACGAGAGTAGAAGAAAAGAAAAATCAGGATAGAATCAAATAATAATAAAAAAAAAGGAAGAATTACTAATGGTCAAAGGTAAAAACGATCAAGAGCCAAGCCAAGTAATATAAAAAAAAAAAAAAAAAATAAAAAAAAATAACAAAAAGAAAAATGTCTTAATAAATGTTTTATTTTTTTTTTTCATACCCTGTTCAAATGTCCTTATTTAGGTTACAGTTTTTGCTTCTGTTCCGTGTTCTCTCGGTTTTTTTTTTTATTTTCTAGTAAAAAACTTAAAAATGTGATATTTTTTTGTATACCTTATCGTTCTTATATTGACTTTCGGTTCTTTTCTCAACCTTATAACAACCTTTCTTAACATAATGATATTATATTTATGAACAGAGATATAAATGATAGTTAGAATTACAGTGACTTGCAAAAGTTTTAAAAAAATTTACAAATTAAATGATTTTCTGAAGTTTTCATTTTTAATTCCTTGTTGAAATATTTTATATCTATATATAAAAAAGTTGTATTCAATTATTCTAAAGACTTTTTATTGGATTGGGTCTGAAATCTTGGTTTCAAAAAATCTCGTTTTAAAAAATCTCGTTTTTTGAAAATCTTGTGTTAGAAAATCTTGTTTTTAGAAAATCCTTTTTTTCATATTCTGGAAAAAAGCTGATAATTCTGGTTTTTTATCCAACTCAAAAATCCCAGATTTTTCAATTAAAAAAGAGATTTTTCAATAAAAAACGAGATTTTCTAAAACGGGATTTTCTAAAACGAAATTTTCTAAAAACGTTTTACTAAACCGAGATTATGGAACTCTCCCCTTTTTATTCAATGAACTTAATAAATATTAATTTACAATAAAGGATCAAACAATAACCACGACAAAACTATTGAATTGATAATAAAATTAATATATGTGTAATAAATAAATCCCCACCATGTATTAAAATTTTTTAATTTTGTGCTTAGTATTCCACTGTTAGACTAGATTAGTTCTTACAATAAAATAATTTATTTAGATTTTACTCAACCTTATCATATCTTAGATTCGGATTAATAGAACTCTCTATTTGGTCACTATTTAATCTTGTTGTTAACTTTTAACTCAAATATAGCTTGGAGGAGTAAATTACCCTCTTCTGTTCTCAACTACTCCCTATATTAAAGCTATATGGCTTTAATTGAAATTGTTCACAAAAGATAAATTTTATCTTGAATAGGTTAAGTTATGACATATTTTTTATTAGTTAATCAATTAGTACTTACATCTTCCATTTTAAAAAATATTATTTATCTAATCTAATATATTAAAAATAATAAACTTCTCGAATGGCAGATAGTTTTAAAATGTCAAATATATGTATGATAATTAATCTGTCAATTATCTACTCCTGAAACAAAAATTAGCATTTCTTTTACAAACTACTCCTACCTACTAACCATCTACTCTTTTTGCTAGAAGGAATGCATGCAAATTTTACATTTGACAGAACTCTTTGGAAATATGAACTTATAATACATGAGCTTTAAAGGTCGGGAAAATATAAATGGTCGGAATTGGGCTGTATATACCTGTATTTTAATTGCATGACAATTGTCTACTTAAGGAACAAAAAATTAGCGTTACATTTACAAACTACTCCTGTATATTGCATATACTATCATTTGAGTGTATTTTAGTTTATTAGAATATTTTCCAGGATATTTAAATTTTATCATATATATATATGTATATTTTGGCGGGACTTTGAATTAGTAGGCATTTTTGGTTTGTAATTAAAAATCAGCACATTTCTTTTTTCCTAGAATATTTACGTATTTGTTCATATGATATCCAATCAATTTAAATACAATGAAATTAAAAATAGTCATATAACAATAAAGGAGTACCAACCGAGTATCATGAGGTATGCTGAGCACAATTAAATAAATACATATGCAATATAATATGTAATAAAGACACTAGAGATAAATAAAGATGAAAATATCAAATCATCCATTCTAAAAAAAAACAATATCTAGGTCTAACTGCAATCTCTTCAAGATTTTAAGGCCTCCAATTTTATTCAAAATATTTAAATGCATAGAATATTGCCAACGCCTGAAAGATGAACTCTAGTCGGCTTTTTAAAAAAAACTTTATTTTATTATACAAGAAAAATAATAGCATATTATTAATAAAAAAAAGGACGAATATAGTTGGAGTCCATAATTTTTGTTAACCAACTATTTTTATAGGTCCATATTATAATATACATTTATGAAATAAATATATATATAAATGAAAAGCAAAAAATAAGGAACTAGAAGAAAATAAAAAAAAAAAAAACAATATATTAAAAAAAAAAAAAATCAAGATCAAAGATAGGAAGTCGCAATGCAAAAAGGACATTAAATACATAAAATAGGAAGAGACATCATGAAAATTTATTGGCATTGTTATATTATATTGTATCTGTAGATTCTGATATGTAACTATATACATATACAAAAAATATATATATATATATATATTTAAATAAATACAAACGTATATGATATCATACATTAATTTTTTTTTTGTTATTGTCATTGTTTTTTAATGTTTATTTTTTTTCTTGTTGTTGTTTTTGTTGTACAGTAGATAGTTATTTTGCAATTTATTTCCAATTATGGTTCTATTTTTTTTTTTTTTTATTTCATGTTGTTTTTATTTTTTTTCTTGTTTCTTGTCCTGTCCTTTTATTTTTGTTGTTATTCTTGTTGACATTCAACATTTCGATGATGATGATGATGTCCTTTATGAGCTTATTAGAAAATTTTCTATGATATTAGTTTCTAATTTTTTTTTTTTGATAATATTTTGATTTACCTTTAGAAATCATCAAAATTTAAGGGGAATTTAAGTTTTTATATTTGGTTTTTTTCACCTTTACATAATGAAAAAAAGTGGGTAATAATTTGGAAATAATGGTGTAATAATGTTTGAAAAAGGATACCTATAAAATATGTTTTTGTGTTTTTTTTTGTAGTTGTTGGTTGGAAGTATGCAATCAAGGAATAAATGAATAATAATAATGTAGTAATTATATTGTAATATAATTTTTTTTGTTTTTTTTTTTTTGGGGAAAAGTAATAAGAGTTCAGGTGTCAAATAAAAACAAGTAAATGTGCCTTAATGTATGTTAAAATCAAAATAAAACATAATAAAAAAAAAAAAAAGAAAATAAAAGTAAATTATTTTGGACATTAGGTTGTAATTTATTAATTATTAAGATTTTTCTAGAAATATAAAATGTTTTTAATATACACGTATATATTTAGTTGATATTTATATTATTATCCTGTTTCATTTATAGGAAAGTATATACACTTATATATATACATATATCTACTAATTATATAGATACTTATTTATAATCTAAAAGAAATTTATACAAATTAATAGTAAAATATATATAGAATGTTGTAAATTTATTTATTTATATTTTTATGTTGTTTGTTTGTTTTTTTTTTTTCATAGGAAATGAAAAATTTCCCTTTTACATTTACTTATTTCCAAAAAATTTATTTATCTATATATATACATTACATATATATTTTCAATGTTAATTATTTTCTAAATACTTATCTGATTTTGAATTATTTGTGTAAAGTGTAAGCCCTAAAAAACAACTATGTAATTAAATTGATATCAAAATAATAAAATTGTGGAAATAAATGTAAATTTAAATTATTTGAAATAAAGTTTTGAAAATAGAAAATTTTTGGAAAATATTTAAAATACTTACAGATTTAAAGATTTGAAATTTTTCAAAATTTTCATTGTTATTCGAATTTTGTATATACTAGGTAAAATTCCAATTAAAATTCGAATATTAGAATTTATTTTTTAAATAGTTAATGAATTATAAAGGATATCATCCTAAAAGTATGCAAATACGTTGATATGTTAAAGAGATTTCAATAATATGAGGGAATATTCGAATACATTTTACAAAAAATGTTTTATAAAGTGATATCTTATAGTAATCTTTGGAAGCTAAAAGTAAATTATCAAAAATGTGAAACTATGTTATTCAGGAATACTATTAACAAGGTAAAATATAATGTTAATCATGCTGGAAAGATTTTTATATATTAACTCCAGACAAAACAAAAATTAAAAACTCTGTGAACTTCAAGTATTTAGGAGTTCACTATAATTATATGTTAAACTTTAACTATCATTTTAAAAATCAAATAAGAAAAGCAAATAACGCCTTTATTAATTTAGGAAAATTGTTCTTTTCCAGAACACTTTGCAACAATGTTGAAATTGCTCTGCTACAAAACCTTAATCCGTCCAGTACTAACATATGCCTGTCCAATATGGTATAATGTTAATGCTTCTGTGATGGAAAAATTAAGAATATTCGAACGCAAGTGTTTAAGAGCTTGTACAAATTACAATAGAAAACCTAACACTAATATGCACTATTATTCAAATAAATTTATATATGATAAAGGCGAACATAGTTAGAATCGACAATTTTATCATTCGTCTCATACGTAACCATATTCAAAGGAGTAGTGAATCATGCGAGAACTCATTAATCTGCCATCCATGGTACGAAGATTTTGAGTACATTAAACACTGCCTAGTTACAGGTTTTTTGCCTCCAGAAGGATTCGTGTTTTTGGACAAACATAATTATATTGAAAATAATCAAAATATTCCGATTTTATACCACTATAAAAGAAACGCGAAAATAAAACAAATACCTTTAAATTTAAATATAATAAATATTAATGACAATGAGTTGTTTAAATATGATAAGTATATTCCTGCAAAACATAAATTAGAAATAAAAAACCATACTTTTGGAAAAATTTAGATGTAACGTAGGTTATTGTAGGTTTAGGTATAGGTATAAGTATTAGGTTATTTTAGTTTTAAGTTTTTATAAAACATATAAATAAAAAAAATTGGTTTTTATATAAAAAAAATTTTCCAATAAATTCAATTATATTAATATTAAATTAAACTAAAATATATTATGTTAAAATCAAAATTCAATATTAAAACATCAAAAGAGATTATATTAATATAGTTCTAAAATAAATTGTGAGAGCTGACATATTGGTCAGCCATGTACAAATTACATTTTAGCATATAAGAATTCTTTTTAAGTTTTTGTTTTTGAATTGTTAAAAAATAATATAATGAATAGAAAAATAAACACTAAAAAAAAAAAAAAAAAGGAATATTCGAATAAATAAATAAATTAAAAAAATTAATGAGGGAGGAATCACGGTGGACAAGTGAATAAACCATGACATATTAATAATAGTATGTGTTATCAAAAGGATAGTGGTCCTGTTATATACAGGGCTACTATAGGTTTGGCCCGTCGTGTTAGTTAGACAAGTGCATTAAATAGGCGTGGTTTTTTTGTTATACTTAGGTCTGCAAAATTAGCTAAGCACATATGGTTTCACTAATGTTAGAAAATCCCAGATAATATAAATGAAAATAAATAATATCAAGGGTCTCGGTAACTGAGTGACTGAAACAGGGGAGGGAGATTTCACTAGAACAGATTTAAACTTTTCACAATTCGGAAACATTTTTATGTAGATGGATAGTAAATGTAAATTATCAAATATAAATATAATCTTTAACAATTATGATTAGTATAAATATACTAATCTTGTTAAAAGAGTTTCTCAGACATAAACAAAAGATAAAATAATAAATATGTTTTGAACATCAATTTTGTTTTATAGTCATCTATTCTGCCGTGCTAACGAAAAAAGTCGTAAGCGTCAAAAGTGAATTTTCGGGAGTATGGAATATTTGACATCAGATAAATGTCTCACAACTTTGTACTAAGAAAAAATGTCACATATCTCGTTGCAAGTTCATTTAAAACTAATAACTAATATGTAGCATCTACCTCTAAGTCGCATCTATCTCTAAGCTTTAAATTTTTTACCTAATAAATCTAGTATTGCTTAGAAAAAAGTCGTATATATTCAAAGTAACTATGAACGCCTAATACTATCTTATCTCTAGTTCAAAAAAATTGTTTTTCTTTATTTAACATATTTGTTTTCTCAAAAATTCAAAAATAATTCAACATAGCGATGCGCGAATATAAAACACTAAAAGTTAAATACCTAAACCAAGAAATATTTAATATAAATTGTTTTAAAATCATCTAAATTCTTAATTCATAAATTTTAAATAAAAAAAAAAAACTAAAAAAAACAAACATATACAAAAAAAAATTCAAATGTCTTTATTGTGGTCAGTTTGGTCAATATTATATAG
>CAUJBZ010000513.1:0-36218 GCA_963082915.1 Dolichopus griseipennis | reverse complement strand
AAAAAAAAAGGATAAGAACAAAATAATAAAAAAATAAATCAAAGTTATTCTTTATACTGACTTATACATTATATTTTGAATTACCATTATAGTGTACATTTAAAAACTGAAAACACATAGCAGCACCTTCATTTTGTTATAGTATCAATTTGGCTTTGTTGAAAAAAGAAGGAAAACAACAACAAAAAACTCGAAATAAAAAAAAAAACGGGCTTGATTAAATAGAAATAAATTAAATATAAAAATATTGTATATATTAAAATACGTATATATATATATGTATATATATAAATGAAAATAAACTAAACTACAAGATGACAACAACGAGAAAAAAGAGGTACCCAATAACACAAAATATAAAACACCTACAAAGACAAAAGCGATAAAATAATAAAAAAAAACAAAAACCAAGAAAACCTCCTTAAAAAAAAAAAAAATAAATTTATATAGGTACTTTTTATTTTATCTTTAACTTTTCTTTATTCTCTATTTTATTTAATTTATTTTATTCTTATAATATATATTTACGTATAGCGCAATACCGTGGTATGCAAAATAATGCTTAAAAATTATCATTTTTTTTTTTTTTTCATTTTATGTTTTATTATCGCATTGTTGTCTTATATATAAGGTAACTTATAATATTTTTAGTAGGTATGTATATCTATATATATATATAAATTTGATTCTGTAGCTCCTGACATTTTTTAATTTTTATATATACAATGGCATTCATAAAAACAAAATCTATATATATGTATACTTACTGCAGTTAAGTTGAAAATTTGATTTATAGTAATTATAACAATAAAATTTTAAAAATAATTGAATTCGATTGAATAAATGTCTAAGAATATAATATATAAAAATTGATTTAAATAATATAACTAACCTAAAAGTATGCAAAAAATTAATTGCATATTTTTAGGGATTTTTTTTTTTTTTTTTTAAGCGCTAACTGTTCAAATGTTAGGCTAATAAGCCTGTCTATACCATAGGTAAATGTTGGAACAGGTGGTCATATTATATTCGTGTTATTAGAATTGGTCTTATTGAATTCCACATACAATTTAATCATGAGATAGTACTAGGCCTAATAACATGTAGAAATGTCTTAGATTTTCAATATTTACAATTCTATTTTTTGTTTATATTGTAATATTTTATATTTTACTTATATGGTATTCTATATCTGCGAGTTATATTATTTAATTAAATTATTTGTTTATATTTTGCATTTGTTTATATTTTTATATTAATGTATTTTTTATTAAAGATTTGTAATTATTAATTATTGACTATACCATTAATTTGAAGCCAATGGCGAATGGTAGCTGAGTCGAGTCGAAAACCAGAAATGTTTTTTCACTTTCACTAGAATTCGAACCCGGGCCCTTCCGCATGAAAAGTCGGCACTCAACCACTGTGCCACCCAGCTTAATGTAAAGTTTTGAAAAAGTCATTAATAAAGAAGCCCTCGTTGGTAAAGTACATGGCATATCAACCGAGGGATTGCCGGTTCAATCCCCATACATATTTTTTCAAAGTTGTTTTCAATCAAATTTTGGGAAAAAATTGGGAAAAATTAATTTTCATTACAATCCCCTATTACGATCGAAAATGAAAATAACATCATAATATGATTAAAACAAAAAATATTCTAAAATTATACAAAACCTGAGAATAAAATATTTTCAATATAAGTTTGTTTATTTTCAATATAAGTGTGATAAAGTTAATTGTAATATGATGTTAGATCTTAGATGACTTGCTTTTTTTATTTATTCAATTTGTTTTATATTACTCCTTCTCTTTAGGAAAACTTTTATTTTTTAAAATAATTAATTTCTTTTAAACAGTTTTAGAATTACGATATTCCCCAAACGAAACCGCATTTTAAAAATCCCCAAACGAAACCGCATTTTTTTTCCGCATTATTCAAATTTTAGTTTTACTGCATGCCAACTATAACTAACTCCCAGTTGTCCGCTTGTAAGTTCTATTTATAATTTTGTAAATAATTCTATTCTTTATCTCAATGCTATTTCTTAGCAAAATCAATATTTTACTGAAACTTATTATTGTCCATCAAATTTATGGTTAGAAATTTATTGTTTTATTTAATTACAAAATTTATTGAGTTGTCAAAATTATAATTAGAATTTTAGTGAGAATTTGGTTATTGTCAAAAATATTACTGAAATTTTAGTGGGCTTTTTGCTAGTTGTCAAAATTATAATTAAAATTTTAGTGGGAATTTGGAAAAATATTACTGAAATTTTGAGGTGCGTTTTTGCTAGTTGTCAAAATTATCATTAGAATATTAGTGAAAATTTGGTTATTGTCATAATTATTACTGTAATTTTGTGCATTCTAGTAACCTGTCAAAATCATAATTAAATGAAATGTTAGCGAGGGAAAAATTTTTTTTTAATTTTCCTGTCAAAACTGGCCATTAAAATGTATGGATTATTAAATCGCTTAGCATTTTTAGTGAGCTCCATGTATATATAAGGTTTATATCATAATCTTGAAGTAATTTAATTAGCACAAAACTATTTGTCTGTTTTGATAGTATGTTTAAACGTTTAAGAAAATGTTTATCAATTTTCTCATTTTTTCCCCAGTTAAGCCCATCTCTTATATTATACATTTGTATCTATCAAGCGACGATATCATTGATTTTTTGAATAATATTTAATTTTATTAATTAATGTTTTTGCATTATAGAACATATATATATATACATATATATATATACAATTTGCTCAATGCAATACCTGTAGAATCAACGTGTTTATAAATTAATATTTTTATACATATACATATATTAATTTTTTTCAAATTTAAACTAATTTATCTAAATATATAATATTATTATAGTACTTATACATCAAGTTCTCATTTAGTTATTTATCATTTTTATACAATTTTTATCCATTAGCTGAATTATTATGTATGTATACATTTTGTTTTTGTATCATTATTTATATTGTGCATTTGTGTTTTGGTTTTTTTTTTTGTTTTCTTTGGACCACGTACATTATTATGTACATAGGTACATATATATATTTATATGCATTTTCATATAAAAAAATCTCAGTTAAGTTTTTTAAATTGTTTAATAGCTATATATATATAGTACAAAACAAATATATAAGTGCTCTATAAAATACTCCATTTTAAAAGATACAAATATATATATATATATATATATATATATATATATATATATATATCAAATAGAATAATATATGAGATACTTCGAGACGTACAAAACTGTACACATAACATAGGAAAAATTTACCTATTTACATTTACCTTATATATAGGATATTAGCACTGATTTTTGGACGAATAACGTTTTTTTCAACTTAATTAATACTGGAGCTATTTCACAGTTTGTTTAGTAAATTTGAAATATTTTAAATGCATATTGTTTTTATTTTAAAACTAAAAATTTTTAAAATAAATATATATAAAAATAGTAGGTGTACAATTTCTTTAGTTTCGGGACAGAAGTTTTCCGATTTAAATTATAATTAAATAAACACACTATTTTAAGAATAATTATAAATAATATATATTATAAAAAATATATTAGATATTATCCTAGTTTCCAAAATACAGGTTTAAAAATAGAATTTAATCTTAGGCTTAAAAAATTTGTTTTGCATACATATATGTATATATATATATATAAATATTAGTTGAAGCAGTTAAAATATTTAAAATGGAAAAAATCATTCTTTCAAAAACTATAAATTATATTATAATAATAATACAGGTATATTATTTTTTGCACAATGTTACAATGTGATCCATTAGATAAGAATTTTGGTCCATGATCATTATGTTGTCTTAACATGCACTTTGTTATATTGAATGTTGATTATCATGGAATGCCATTTTTGTCAGCTAGTTGCTGTGTGAATATAAATTATTAATTTTGAACATCTTCAACAGCCTATTTAAGGATCAATTCAAAATTCTGAATCTAAAATAGAATAAAAAATACAATATATACAATATATATATATAGGTATAAAATATTTTAATACTTACTGATTTATTTATTATAGATATTCTTATCCTTTTTTTCATAATTTGTTTAACAACAGGTTAAAAAAAATATGCAAAAGGATTGATAGGCATTTTATTTCAAATTTTCTGTAATTATGTGAATTTGTCTAGGTTGCCCCGATGCCCCCCTACTTTATTTGTAATATATTTCATCCAACCAAGAAAGGTTTTTTTTAGCACATTTTCAAAAAATTTTGTAAAAATGTGCCTATATAGTTTCACTCTGTCCGTCCGTCCGTCCGTCCGTCCGTCCGTCCGCCTGTCTGTCCGTATGTTTACAAAAACTTTTACACCGATTGATATAGAGAAAAGAAATTTTAACCACGGGTACCTAGATATTACGAAAAAAATAATTTCGTTGAAGAATTTTTTTCTGTAGCCCCACCCGTTACGGAGCTACAGACCCCCAAAGTTGGAAAATGCTATATAATAAAGTTATATAATAATATATATAATAAACTATATAATAAACTGTAAATATATAGGTAATATACCTATATGTTTATACATAATTATTTAAGCATAAATTATTTTATTAATAAGATAATATTTTATTTTTCATATTTTATTATTTAATTTCGTATTTAATAAAATAAATTTTATTATTATAATATATATATGTTTATATTATACATACTATACTAAATATGTATACATTATTAGTTATTAAATTTAAAAAAAACATAAAATTAATTAAAATAAAAAAAATTAAAATTAAACAAACATTACTTAGAATCTAAAGTATATTACATATTCATAAGTACATATGTATTTTTATACAAATATAATACATAATATTTTACTTTATTTTTTAATTTAATAAAATTATGTATAAGTAAAATATATATATATACATATATACATAATTGGGAATAACATAAAAACATAATTATATATATATATATATATATATATATATATATATATATATATGTACCTATTACTTTCATATTTTGCATAAATTCTAATTTATTTTGGTTTTTTGTTTTTTTTTTTTGTATGAATATATATATACCTATATATATATTGTATATATTTATATCTATATACAATATATATATATATGTTTTACATAAAATATTAACCATATATACCAAATATGTAGGTATGTAATATTACAATTATTTTTCATTCCAAAAATCAAAACTAAATAATTTTATATATCCTACCTATTAGTATATACATATATATTTAAAATACAATTTACATAAATACATACATTAGGTATATACATTTTATATATTTTTTTTTTTTTTGAATACATTAATTATTATTTGAAAATATCTAGATATATAGGTATATAAATATACAATTTATATTTTTTAATACACCTACCTATATATAAAACAAAAAGAACAAAAAGAAAAAAAAAAAATACATATGACTAAATAATAAATATGCGATGACAAAAAAACAATACACTAACAAAAACAACAAAATCTATACCATCATCTCATTTTATAATAAAGCTTTAAAATATATATATATATATAATAATAATAATAAAAATAATAACTAAGAAAACCAAAAACAAAGCAGCAATGACTATCAGCAGAGCAAGCAGCAGCAGCAGTAACTTTTCAAAGGAAAATATTAAATAAAAAAAAAAAAATCGCAAAAAAAAAAACAATAAAAAAAAAGCCAAGCACCGCCGCCGCCACATTTACACCAATACCAACAAAAAAAAATATAATTCACTTTTTCCAAATGGCTGCTGTCATCGTTACCGCCTTTATGCAGATTTTATTTTGCAAAAAAAACAAAAAAAAAAAAAAAAAACACAAAACAAACAAATTTTTATTTTTTTTACTAAAACAGAAAGGTTTTTATTTTTATTATTTTTTTTTTTGTTATTGTTTTTGTTTTTTTTTTTTTAATGAGTAAAAAAAAAGGAATAAAAAATGTTAAAGTGAGATTATATTTTTGTGTTTTGTTATTTTTATTGTTATATATGTATATTATTTATACTGTTCTGGTGCTGTGCTGCTGCTGCTGCTGCTGCTGCTGCTGCTGCTGCTGCTGTAGCCTGTAGCTACTTTTTGTGAATTTTTTTTTACTTACTTTTTGTTATTGTTGTTTTTTTTTGTGTTTTTCACAGTTTTCTTTTATCGTTAATTCATTTGCTCTCGCTCTTGAATATTTTGTTTTGACTGCTTTAAATATTGTGTGTTGTTGTTGTTATTGCTGTTTTTTTTTTATGTCATATATTAACATTATACATATATATATTTAGCTGTTATCATTATTGTATCGTAGGTATTTTATATTAAAATGTTAAACAAAAAAAAAAAAATAACAGAATCTCTCACAATACATTATTAAAAATAAATAAAAGGTGTACTCTTCTTTTCTACAATATTAAAATTTAGAAATTGTTATATTTTGTATTTTTTTTTCTTTGTTAACGTTTTTTTTTTTTTTTTTTTTATTATTATTATTATTTTAATTCTATGTTTTATTTTTGTTTTACTCCTAAAGCATACTTTTAGGAGTAGTTTTAAAATTTTATAAAAAAAAATTTTTCTTTTAGTATTATTTTAAAAGTACATATATACCTAATATTAATTTATATAATTATTTAAAAATACATACCTATATATATATATATATATATATAATATACATATATATGAGGCGGAATAAAGTAAAATGTAAATTTGTAGGTACCTATAACTAGGTATATATGTATGTATTTATATAATTAAATACGAGTTTATGATTGGGTTAAAAACTCTTTACAAATCAAACTATAATTTTGGAATTGCAAATTTTTTTTTTTTTTTTTTTAAATTAAAATATTTTATATATAGATATACATACTATATGTGTACAAATATATAATATATTAAAAATCTGTATTTGGTAATAAAGGACGCAGTTCCCCTTATCAAAGACTAATTAAACATCAAAAGGCTCTGAAACTGTGGTTAAGCCACTTTAATAGTACATATAACATTTTACTTTACTCAAAAAAAAAAAAATAATCCCCGTAGTCCGCAAAAAAAATTTGCACTAATAATAAGTTTGGGTGAAGAATAGAAGGGTAAGACTTTGAAAAAGTTAAATTATTTGATTGACAGGTTTAAACGAAGAATTCAGAAAGAAAACTTTTTCAAATCGTTTAAATATTGCAGCATTATATAAATATTGTATATATTAGAGGCCAACAATATGCAATATTTATATAATACATCAACATTTTAACGATTTGAAAAACTTTTCCATATATGTTGCACTTATTTAAAGGCTCATATTTTTAAATAACGATTGTATATGTGTTCTAAGAGGAATTTCACCATAAAACGATGATTTCAAGAAATACAAGCAAATTTTAAATATCAGCGACGACCTAAACACATTAATGACCCTTTTTAATTTATCGCATTTCCATGATATAGTAGAGAGTTTGTGTTAGGTGCTTACCTATATTTTTTTTTTTTTTTTTGTATTTAAGTCGAAATATTTAAACTTTAATTAAGATGTATAAGCGGGTCCTTAAAATTTGAATTTATATATACATATATACATGATACATTAAATAATTCAAAATATAAATAATATCTTTTAGATATCTAATATAATAAAATTATATAAAGTATTCTGACTTTATATTAAAAATAAAAAAAAAAAAAAAAAGGTGACGGTTTTGGATGAAAAAACAAAAAAAAAAAATTATAATTTGAATATTTTGGGTGGGACTTTTAACCACCTAACCACACAATTTATTTTACCAAATTGAATCTTATCTTTTGAAATTAATTTTTTGATATATTTAGTTTTAACATACATTTTGCTCCTAGGAATTATAGCTTTATTCACACTCTCATTTATATATATATATTGTCTGTATATATATATATTACGAATTTATAAATCCGTTATTTATATTTCGTATTGAATATGTTTTCCAACTATATATGTATAAAACATATCTTTCTGTGATGAAAGGACAGAATCTCTCACAATACATTATTTTAAAATAAATAAAAGTTGTATACCTACTTATTATTATTTTTCCTTAGCTTAGAAACACCTTAATATATTTGTATAATATATGTATTTTGGTAGGATTTTATATAATATATTTATTATTTTGGATTCTTATACCATAATGTTCTTGTTTAATATTTAAAATCGATTTTAGAACCATCAGAGAGTAATGTCTCGATAAAATTAGCTTGCTATTAAAAAAATATAGGTATACAAAATCAAAATAAAATAATTTTAATATTAGATTGTAAATAAACTTAAGTACCTATAGATATATAGCACATTGTCCCTTTAAACATTTTGTTTCATATCATAAAGAAAAAAATAAAAAATTAACATTTTCCGGATAATTTTCAATTTTCCAAACTAACAACTAAAATGGTCAGATCATATCTAATAAAAAAAAAAAAATTTATAATGTATATCATAATAGTTCAATAAGAAATCCAAATGCCAAATAGGCAAAGGACTTCTATAAAAACAGGTAATATTTACTATTTTCTGGTACCTACTACAAATAAATACATAAATAGGTACTACCTATGTATATGGTTACATCAAGTTAACGGATATTCAATAATTTGTTATTTTATAGAAATGTTTTTTTTTGATTATGTTAAAATGTATTTAATTTAAATATTAAGTTCTACTTCTTACAAATTGTTTAATTAAAACAAAAAAAACAACTTGAGAATTCGAGAATCAGGATCAGAATCCAGATAAAACTATACTAAACCAATTGTACATATTTTACACTTATACCTCAAATACCTACCTATATTAAATGTAAAATCAACCTTTTGTTATTTATTTAGACTGAAAAGTTTTTACATTCAGTTAACAAAAATTGCAAATGATATAAATTTTTAATTCTAAATATACCTTGTACAATTAAATAAAATTTAAAAATGAAATTTCTAATAGGACCGTAAAATAGCTATAGGTAAAAAGTACTTCAATTTTGCTAAAATTTATTTATTTTCGCAAATACAAAAGTACATTAGACTCGAGATGGTGTAAACACAATATTTAAAAGACTGTTGTTAACATAAAGGTGGTGTCGGGAGAATCAATTCAACTTGGTTGATTTTGACATTTTTCAATTCCACTAAAAAATTTCCCGGTGTCGGCTAAGTCAATTGAATTTGTTTCAATTAATTGAATCAAGTTGTTTCAATTTTGGTTTTTTGACAACAGAAATGTCAGTATTATAAAAATAATTTAATATGAAAAATTTTTTTTAGTTTTTAGACGGTTTATTTTGTGCTGCATTATATTTACTACTAATAATTTTTGCAATGAGTTTTTTGTGGTTGCTTCCATTAGATTGATTAATTTTTCTAATTGTTTCCTGTTGCTGAAACATTTTTTCCTGAAAATAATATAAATAAAAATTTTCATATTTATATAAATTATTTATCTTTATTTATCTTTCTAAATTACTCATTTTAATTTTTCTTTAAATTTTTAAACACAAACAACGCCAATAACAGAATAAATTTAACAGAATAGATTTAAACATAAACAACGTCAATGCCATAATGTATATGTAATTTCAAACACAAAAATGTATTTGAATTTCAAAGTCGACTCAGACGACTTTAAACAACACAAATTGATTTCTCCGACACCGATAGTTGACTCAAATCGACTTAAGTTGAAAGTCAAAAAAAAAATTGATTCTCTCGACACCACCTAAAACCGAGTTTATTCACAATATCGAAGATGAAAAATATATGTAGGTATGAAGATTTTATAATTCGAGTTCATAATACATACATATATACATCTCATTTATAAATTTTTAAATCAACTATGCATTCTTTTAGCAATACATTGTAACAATTAATGTTATTTATTAAAAAAAAAAAAAAATGACGTTTAAAATGTCAATTCAATTTATTATGTAAAATAATTAGTAGGTAACTAGGAGATTTGAACTTTTGTTGATTGGTAGATTTTTTAGAACTGATATTTTTCTTTAATGTGTTCAATTAAATGACATATTAACTGTAAAATGAAAAAGTGTCAAAACTTAACTTTCGAAAGCCGCTGCTGCGCAGGATTAGTTAATTATTTTATGCTTTGTCCGAAGATTGGTAAATTTTACTCTTATTTAGAAGAAACAATATATACATATATTTTTTAGAGATCCTTAAAAATTATATTTATTTATAAAATAATATATTTATTACTCTTTCTCTCTTTCGTTCAACCTTTATTATTTATACAAACTTCAATTTTTTAAAATCTTATTCATTCCATTCTTTTTTTTTTTTTTTATATAGAATTGTGAATTGTAATAAAAATATTATTGTGATTTAAAAATTAAAAATAAAAAACTGTAACTGTACTGATGCAACGACGTTTTTTTTTTTTTATTTTAATTCCTAAATTATAATTTACTACAATTTATTTATTTTTTTTTTTTACAATATTGGGTGCTGTTTCTTATATCCGAAAAGTACGTACTTCGTAAATAATACTCTGTATAGCTAATGATCACAAAATTCACAAATCACAACAACAGTTCTGAACATATATATATATATATATATATATTCACGACATAATACATATAGAAACTACTACTCCAACACCACACAACATAATATAAGAATTTCTTTCTCTTTCCTCTCTCTCTCTCTCTTTTGTTTATCAATAAAAATTATACAAAGAGCACTTACTTATATCTATCTTATATATATATATATATATATGTATATACATATTAATATTATATTAATGCATATATATTTTGTTTGAAATTAATTCTGAGAATTTTCTTAAAAGAAAATTTAAATAATATTTTTTTAATACACAACTATACATATATAAATATAAATTCAAAATAAAATTCTCTTACAGTTTTCTCATGAACGGTTTTTTTTTTTTTTTTTTTTTTATTTTTTTTATTAAATTAAACAAATTACACATCCATATTACATTTTGCTTTGAAAATTATTAAAAAAGGAATTTATATATAAATATGAATATACATATATATATGTGTATATGTATATAACTTACAAACTGCCAAAGAAGATAAAAAAAAAAAGAAAAAAAAAAAAGGTAGGTATTCGCATTTCGCGTACATTGTATCTTTTAGTTTTTTTTTTTTTTTATTATCACTGGTGAGGGAGGCCAAAATACTATATAGGAAATTGTTTTAATGTTATTTTATTATTTAATGTTACACCAATATTTATATATATATATATATATGTATATAATCTGTACAATTGGTATAAAACTTATCTATATTATGTATGACTTGTATAATACCTATATGCTAATAAAATAATTCAAGTTTTAAAATATATAGGTATATAGGTAATTGTATATTTATAATTTATAAATTACTTTACTGTCTCTTTCTTGACTATTAAATAATTTGCATTCGTCTTAATTTTTCAATGTTGATTTCAATCATTAATAGGTATCATCAATTGACTATATCATTATCAACATATACTAAATATAATTTAGTTCATAATTTTTTATCACCTTTTTTTTTTTTTTTATTCTTAATACCTACAATCACACGTTTATTTTATTATTGCACAAAATATACAAAATTTAATGAACTATATATATAATATAGGAACGTATATATATAATTTATTATTTTAAATTAATAAACAATTAATGTATTCTTCTTCTTCTTCTATGGCGCTACAGTCCGTTGTCGAACCTTGGCCTCCTGATTTCCATTTGTATCCGAGGCTTTGATTTAGGTTTCGTAACAATATTTTTTACTGGATAAGGCTGTTAACCGTATGCCAAACCCCCATCTTTGAAGGGCCGTTGGGTTTGAAAAGTTGCTTCAGAATTTGCCATATAATGCGTTGAAGTTCTCATAACTATGTTACGAGTTCAACTGCATTATATAGAGTTTTCCTACTTCCTGAGACGCCGATGTATGTGGCCATTCAGGTTGCAACTAGTCTTCCCTCCTCCTTTCTCAACCGGGCTTGGGACCGGCTACGGCGGAGTTATGCAAAAATTATGTATTATATAGGTATATAAAAATTATTAAATATATATTTTTACATAATACCTAATTGTACATTGTAAAAAGATATTTTTTTAATTTATAGTCATTTCTTTTTAGGTTTTTAAATTAATTAAAATATATATATATTTATACCTACACCTATATTATAATAATATATCGAAACAATTTTATAAATATTAGTTTACATACCTATTTTTATAATATTAAAACGTAATTTAATTTTTTTTTTTTTATTTTTTGTATTCTTACTTTATTTAATTAAATTTAATTAAATTGTTTATTTCATTTATTATATACATATACACATATACCACACATAACTACATTTATTAGTTTTTCCTTTATTTATTTTATTAAATAATATAAGTAGTGGTAACTGCTATATAATTTTATAACTACATATATATATATATATATATATATATATGTCCTTTCAATTGAAATCATCAATTATTTAAAATTTACAGATTATCTCTATACAAATTATTCTATATATTACAAATTAATATATTAAATAACAAATGTTATATGCTAATTATTTATTTACATACATACATTTATACACATATTATCACAATTATTATAATTAAAATAAATTTTTTTTAATAATTGGTATTCAAATATTTTAATATAAATAACAAAAGAAAAATGATAAAATTTAATTTAATTTGTATTAATAAAATTATTTTTAAGATTAATAAAAATATTTTTTTAATATTTTATTAATATAATAAATATGGATTAAATTCAGTATTATATAGGTACTATATTGGTACTAATATTATATAAAATAATAAAAATATAAAATTGTTTTAATAAAGAAAAAATATTAAAAAATTAATAAATAAATTAATTTAAAAAAAAAAAATACTAAAAAATTAATAAATAACTAAATATTAAATAATTTTTAAGTGCCCAATTATTTAAAACTGTTAAAAAATCCTGAGAAATTTCTTCAATTTTCAAGGAAATCCTTTAAATTGAAATATAATGGTGCAATTCTATTTTTTGTCCTACTAGTTATTTCAAAAAAAAAAATATTTGGATAGGTGTATGTCAGTAACAGTTGTGTAAAAATTACAAATTTTTGAAATCCTTTCGTGCCTCAAAATAATGTAAGAAATAATTCTCGCATATTTTCTAAAACAGATTTTAGACGCCCAAAATTGTTTCATTAACATTGTCATTATATCATTAAAAAAAAAAAAAAAACTGGAGAAGTAAGAACGTACAAACATTGTTTCTGGGTTTCGCTAGTAGCCAAGACTTACGCTGCCTGCCATATGCTAGTGTGAATTTAACACAGGAGTTGAATAATTTAATTTTTGTTCTCCTTGATTATCTCATATTTGGGTTACTTTTCTATATAGGCCAAAGCGGAGTCTATCGAGTACTTATTTAGTCTTTTGTTACATCATCTTCTTTCTGTAGGAGTTATTATGCTAGTAGGGTATGTGTTGGCCTTTTTTCGGGTGACGAGGTTTTGTTTGGACAGTGACAGATACATTACCTTAATTTTGTTTATATTTATTTCGAGACCCATTTTCCATGCCGCCTACTACAAAAGGTTCACCTTGAATTTTGTTTCGATTTGACTGTGTGATAATTAATGCCATCCCAGGTGTTAATAATTTTTTTTTCATAAAATCATCCTACAGACTACAGTGAATAAAAGTGATGATAGAGGGCATAATTATATATATATATATCCCCTGATTTGGGATAATTAATATATTAAAAACATACAACAATTAATATATAAATATACCATAATTTTATGTAATATTAAAGTAATATTAGAGTATTAGAGTTTTTTAAGGTACTTAGAAGCATTTTAGAGCGATTTTACATTTAATGAAGTATTTATAATTTTTGTAAATACATACAAAAAAAATATATAATAAAAAAAAAATTGATTAGATAAACAAGCCATAAAGTACAGGAAATATATGAATATTACTATTATAATCAAAATTTATCTAATTTTATTACACATGCAATTAATTAAGTGAGACTTACTGTTCTAGCCGTTTTAACTCGTGCGTGGAATTAATTCATTTTCAACGATATTTGTTTTTGTATACTTAGAGCAAATGCATTATTATGCGAAGGTTGTGCCGCCGATTCAAATATCGTTATAATTTTTACTATAAGTATACGGACTTATCGAGTCCTTGCAGTAATTAACACCTTTTGTATACCTACATAATATATACACGATTGATCGCTATTTCATTTTTTACTGATCGTAAAACTTTTTTTACATTAATTAGTATAATTTAGTGATATTTGTATATTTGTGAATTGGCGGTTAAATTCTTCAATATATATATGTATGAATATTATAAATTTATATATACCTAAATATATATATATATCATACGTTTTTATAATATTTAATATTTCAAAATAGTTTTATAAAAGGTGGTAGGTGCATTATTATTAATTTTGAGTAAGAAAAAAAAAAAAAATATATATATATTATTAAAACAATAAAAAATAGATAAAAAATTGATATTTTGCAAAAAAAAAAAAAAAAAAAAAAAAAAAAAAACCATTTCTTTAACCCCAAAAAAAAAACACAGATATGGCAACAACGCTATGGCAATTACCATTCCATTTTAGGCACAAATAACTTATTACCGCATCATCACCAGAAAACTAAAAAAATTAAAACAATTCATATATACATATATAAATATATACCTATATATTTTTTTATTTTATTCTTTTATTAAAGAGTAAAAAATCAAATTTATTCTTTTTAGTATTGTAACTTTTTCTTATTATTATTATTATTATTATTATTTATTGGTCGTGTATTATTACTCTATTCTGTATCCTGGATTTTCTTTTAATAATCATTATTTTTTTTTTTTTTTATTATTATTATTTTTTTTACATTCTTTTCAATATCTTCTCATCTCAATATAATATTTACTTACTTACAGATATATGTATATGCATAGCATTTTATTATTATTTTTCTTATTACAATTTTCGCCAGAGTACTCTTGTTGTTGTTATTGTTGTTTTTTTTTTTCTTTTATACAATAATTTGTGTATTGCACTCTGCTACATAATAAAAAAAAAAAATTAATTTAAAAACAAAAAGAAAACCAAAAAAAAAAGGAAAAAAGACAAAACAAAACACTAAAAATGTAAAAAATAAATAACAAAAAAAAAAAACAACAACAATACTACTTATACTACTATACTTACATAAAAATTCTTAAACTACACATAATAAAAACAATAGCAACAATAAAAAAAAAAAAAAAAACATCTCCAATTTAATCCAATCCAATCGGATTCTTTAATAGAAAAAAAAACAACAAACACAAAACAACAAAAATAAATATTTAAAACAGGAGAAAAATAAAGATTTAAAATTAAAAAAAAAAAAAAAAAAACACAAAACACAAAAAAAAATAATTTAACAGTTCTGCAAAGTTCTCTTTTTCCTTTATTTAATTTGTCTCTCTCTCTCTCTACTCTACTACTATACTTACGAAGTAGTAAAGTAACTCTACACTCTACTTATAATATTATAAAATCAGCATAAGTTTTTAATTAAAAATAATTTTACAATAAGAGATAATAATATTTAAGAGAGAAAGAGTAATATAAAAAAAAAAAGAAAAAACAAAATTAAGAGAGAGAAAACGTAGTTAATATTTTTGTTGGGAAAAAAATGTACATACTTATGATGATTTGAAATTTGAATTGAAATTTATTTTGAGAGCAAATATTTTTTAAGAGAAAAACTACACTATCAATATTGTATTGTAATTGTAGTATTATGTTCTTACTTACCTACTGTTGTTTTGTAGTTTGTAGTTTAGTTGAATATATTTTTTTTTATAAATAATTGATGCTCAAAAATATTAATATTCTCTTTTTTTTTGAAATTAAAAATAAAGTATCTAGTTAGTTAAATATTCAATCAAACGTTTTTGTTTAATTTTGTGTGTCAGTCAGATCATATGTCATATGACTCATGTCAGTCAGCAGACAGAACAGATCTCAGAGATGGGAAAATATTATTTTAAAAAACTGGTTAAGTAAGATGAGAGAGATAGAGTGAGAGCAGAGAGGAAATAATTAGATTTTTTGTTTTTTGTTTGGATACAAAAAAAAATAGTAAATAATGCTACATAACTACATAAATATTAAAATAACTACAGTGGCCTGTCTCTTGATAAAACAGTTTTTAAATACAAAATAGTTTATATGAAATGACAAATCTATAAACTCTTAGTTTTTTTTTTTTTTTGTTATAGATTTTGAGATTATAAATTTTTTTTAATTATTTTATTTTTTTTAGTCATTTTCGCTTATGGAAACATTTTCACATAATAATCACAAAAGATATATCTTACTGTTTTTTTTTTTGTAAATAGAGTAATGCGTGGGTATATAATGTATATAGGTATATAGTACAGAAATCCTTAATTATTTTTTAATTCCTCTAATATTAATATTTATACAAATTAATACATATTATATTAAATGTACCTATGGGCTAGGGCTAAATATATGATTTTAATTATAGATATATTTCATATATTTATATATTTTCAATTATATAGTAGGTATTTTTAGTTTTTTTTTTAAATCAACAACAACAACAACAACAACTGAGTAAATAGTTAAATTAACTAACTGCTGAATAGTTTGGACTGACTGACTTTGTAATTGTACAGTATGCACATGTATATTAAATATATACATATATTCATTTTTGTTTTGTTTCTATGAAATTGTGCAAAAAATGCGAAAAAAATTCTCTTAAAATACATTATGTATATATTTATAAATGAACCTTATATATTAAAGAGATATATACTTTTTTTTTTTTTTTTTTGTTTTTATTAATGTATGTATGAATGTATATGTTTAAATTAATTTTTATAAATTATAATAATGCAGTATACATATGCATATATATTTGTTGGAGTGTATGAGAAAATATATTATATTATAAATTTTACTATATTAATACAATATAATTAATAATAAACAACAAAAACAACACACCAATGATGACTACGGCAACGACGACGACGACGACGACGACGACGACGACAATGACAGAAACGACAAAGACGACACACAAGGTATTTATAATGTATATACCTTATAGAAGGCAGCAAAGTGTAGTATAAATGATTATATTATTATATATTATAGATATCTATATGATTATATATATATATATACATAAATATAAATAAAAATTTGTTTTTTTTTTTTTTTTTTTCTTTTTATTTATTTTTATTTTTTTTTTTGTTTTGTTTTGTTTATTTTTTTTTTTTGTTTTAATTTTTATTTTTATTATACAAAAAAAAAACGATGACTACGACGACGGTGGTAATTGGTTAGTTAGATGAGAAAATCCAAATCAGTTTTCTTCTTCATTTCATTCAAATAAGATATTTTGTCATTTTTTAGTAAAAAAAAAAAAAAAAAAAGAAAAAAAAAAAAAAAAAAAAAAAAAACAAAAATAAAAAATAATTTACAAAAAACGGCGGAGTGCGTTGAGCACGGTTTTTTGTTTGTTTTTTTTTTTTTTTTTTTTTTTTTTTTATAGTGTTTTTTATTAGCAAAAATTTATTTTATCACAATATTAATAATTTTGTTTATAAATTATATTTTGTGTGATTTTTTCAAAAAAAAAAAAAAAAAAAATGTTCAGTTTTTTATTTTGGAATATTTTTTTTTAATTTTACATTTTTGGATTTTTATTCAAATTTTGAAGAATTTGTTTTGAAAAAAATAATTAAAAGTGTATATAATTTTATATTTACTATATTTATATTTAGATATAGTAAAAAAATATATATATATAAAATAAATTAAATTTATAATTTTTTTTTTTTTTAAATTATCAATTAAATTTTATTATAACCCGTTTAGAATTTCAAAAAAAAATAATAATAATAATTTTTATTAAATAATAATAATAACATTAAATGAAAAAAAAAAAAAAAAAAAATAAATCGCGAAAATGTTCTTTTTATTAAAATAAAAAATAATTTAGTTGCGCTTTGATTTTTTTTTTTTATATACAATATTTGTTTAATTTTTTTTTTTTTAATTATTATCTTAAGATCCTACAATTAATTAATTTTTTTTGTTTTTTTTTTTTTTTTTTTTTAAACTAAATTATACGAATATTTTAAAAAAAATTTAAATTAGATTATAATTTGCATTGTGTGGTGCATTTGTGATAAAAGATACTTTGTGTATTTATATATGTATGTATTTACTGGTTTTTAATAATAATAATTTATTAATTAAAATTAATTTTAAAATTAATTTAAAAATGTGTTTCATTCCAATAAAAAGTTAATATACATATTATTATGCATATATATATATATAAATAGTAATTTGTATTAAAAAAATAAAATAATAAAAATAATAATAATAATAATAATAATAAAACCGCACAAGTTAATTTATATATATATAAAAAAAAAAAAATAAATAAATAAAAAGTTTATAAACAACTTTAACACACAACAAATACCTTACTTACAACTTATTAAAATAAACATATATATATACCTATATATATTTTTTTTTTTAGAATGCAATAAAAAATCAACAACATTAACAGTATTTTTGTTGTTGATAATTAATTAATAAATTTTTTTTTATCCATATAATATTAATTAATAATTAAATATTATAAATATATATGTATTATTCAATTAAAAAATTTTTGTATATATAGTATGTAACTTTATATTCAAAGTATATTTTTTGTAATAAAATTAAAAATTAATAAAAAAAAAAAAAAAAAAACACAAGCTACCTATACTTATTATTAAGGGGTATTATTATATTAAATTTATTATTAATTTTAATATAAATTTTTTTTTAATTAAAAACAAAAATTAAAAATAAAAAAACACAATTATTAATTATAAAAAAAATTTAAATATATAGGTAATAGGTATTTTATATATGTAATAATAGTGACACCAATTTAATTTTTATTGTCATTTAATTAATTTTTTTAAAATAAAAATTATATATATATATTATGTACCTATATATATATTTATAAACTTTAGGTGTGCCAAATTATAAATATACGTATAAAAAAAAATAGTGAAATGAGTTATTAATTAAAATAAAATATACAAAATATATATATATGTGATTTTGATTGGATTTTAATATATACATACCTAGTAACTAAATATAACTAAGTACCTATTTAAAGTGTCATTAATTAAGTATACTCCTATATAGATATATATACCTACTATATTTAAAATATTATATGTATGGGTATTAACAAACTGATAGATATTTAAAATAAATATAAAAAAAAAAAAAAAAAAAAAAAAAAAAAAACTCCAAAAGTATATTGGGTAATTAAATATATTAATTTGTTTGTTCTGTTAAAAAATACCAAAAAAAAAAAAATAATTAATTAAATTACAAATTATAAAATTAAAAAATTAACTTAGATTAAACAACATATTATAATACTTTGAAATAAAAATTTTTTTTGGGGGTATACACCCAGTGTTATTTTATTTCATTTAATAACATTATTATACTTAGTTTATTACTTAACCTTACTTTAAATTTTATATTTGCATATTTAAATATATGTAATAAAATTCTCAATACACAAACACACGCAAATATAATTTTAAAAAAAAAATCCTTTGTAATTTTTTTTAATTGCACAAATAAAATTCAAATCAAATCCTTGAAATTTTTTCTGTTTGTTTATTGATGGGGGCTAAAGGATTTAATAATTAAAAATATTATATAAGTACACACATATAAGTATATATATATTTTATATATATACTTATATTTATTATTATATATTTTAGCATTTATACGTACACAAACATAATAATTAATATAATGATAATAAAAAAATATAATAAAAGTTTTCAGTTATTTATTCTTTATAATATGAATACCCATGGAAATCCTATATATTATTATTTAAAATTAACCGTGTTTTTTTTTATTTTTTGTGATTAAATTATTTAATTATTTTTTTTTTTTTTTTTTTTTTTAATTAAGAATTAAAATTTTAGAATTATTTATAAATAAGTACATAAATTATATACAATTAAAAAAAAAAATACTAAAAGTGAAATACAGTAAAGTGTATTTAGTTAATTATAGTCACAAGATAAAATTGGATTAGTAACCTGAAAGAAAATTTCTCAAAAAAAATATTTTAATTATATAAAATAATAATATAAAGTATAATTGTACATATATATTTGTATATACATATATTTATATATATATATATATATACATATGATAAAAGAGGTAAGCAATATTCTTAAAACTTACTATTTATATAGAACTAAAAAGTGTTTATTAAACTAGAAATATATTAGTTAGTGATTTTGAAAAACAGGATATTTTAAAATGATCCTTGTTTAGTAACGGTAAATCTGTATTTTTTTTTTTTTTTTTTTTTTATGTTTGTTTGGACTGATTTAGTACTTTGAACTAAAATCAGATATTTATAATAAAAAAAAAAAAAAAAAAAAAAAATCTAAAAGATATATATATATAATATGTCTAAAAGTTACATTCTATTTAAGAATATTTAGTATCTGGTATAAATATATTATATACCTATATAGTAATAGAAAATAATAAAAGTAACAAAGTAACAAGTACTTAAGTACTTTATATGTATTATAAAAAATTAAATTTGCTTTAATATTTACCGACGGCTTTTGAACAAAATTTATATATTTATAATCTGTTTTCCATTTTGATATACGATTTATTATTACATTCAATATCACATATATATATAGTTTAAAAGTTTTAATATTAGGTATATATACAAAACTAAACGTATATTAAATATAGTTCCTATAGGTATTTAACAGATGAATTTGGTTTATTTTAACAAATTTCATAATACCCTTCGAATTTTATTCAGTAATAAAATTGATCTTAATATTAAAGATTTATATTAAATGTTTGATTTGTATTTAATATTCAATTTTCAACACAATATATATACTTAGTTATAATTGAAATATAATCATCATTATATTTTAAATAATTTTTTTTTTCATAAAATTAAAACAAAAAAAAATATTCAATACTTTAACCTACCATTTAATATACAATTAATTTAAAATATCTTGCAAAACAATGTAGAATTATTTTTGTAATAAATTTTATATACTTATACATATAATAAATATATTTGTGTAGCTCCTCTTGTGTAAGCATCTGTTAGATTGCTGTTGTTTTTGCACATTTCCAGTGTTCTAATCTAATTGAATTTAGATCAAATTATTATTGTTCTGTGGCCCAGGTGTTCCTTGTCCGATCACATCTCTTTTTTTTTTTGAAATCATACGGATTTCATTCAAGGGCTATTGTTGAATATTTGTTAATTTTGTTATATATAATAACTATACAAGTAACTAATCTGTATAATATTAATATAAGATATAGGTATATAAGATATTTGTTGAATGGGATTTTACATATTAAATTAAACATTTTTAAGATCAATAATTTATTTTAAATTTGGATTTTAAATTGGGCGCGACCTTTACGATTAAAAATATAGGTACCTAATATTAAATTCTTTATTGTGAGTTTTTGGATAAAATTATTTTTCAAAAGTTAATCAATGAATTAAGTCATGAGCTTTAATGATTGTTTTAAATTTAATTTTAACTTCTTTACAAACTAAATTCTTAAAAAAAATTATATGTAAAACATATATAACTATACTTACTTATAATATTATGATTAAAAATTTAAAACTTGTTTTAAATTAAATCTAAACTATTTTGTAATTAAAAAAAATATTCAATTAATCTATTAATTAATTCTTTTAATTTAATTGAAAAGTATTCAATTTTACTCTAAAGATAAAAGTGTTAAATACGAAGGTGCAAATTGCTGTAGGCTGCATATTTCTAATATTTAAGTAAAATCTATTTACAAATCTATAGAATACTTTTAAACTTTGAAAGTTTTTCTAATCGTAAAGTATTGGGTCTTCCATAATTAAAATTTTTATTAAAATTTCTGAATTGTTGGTTAGTTAGTTGTCAAAAAAGATAGGTTTAATATTAATTTGAAGAGATCATATACATATATATTAATCTTATACAGATCCTCTTACATATAATTTTAATATAATTTTAATTCAAATTTTGGTTCTATATTTTTGCAATCAAAATGTCCCATTCAAAAAAAAAACCGAAACTGGAATATGATTAATGCTAATAATAATGAAATTAAATTCCAATTTTAAATTTATGTTGGAAAATTAGTCAAAATCGTTAGAATCTTTGAAACTTTTCTTAAAAATTATATATTTTTTTAAAAATTTAAGTTTTTATTAAAAGTCTAAGTAATTTTATAATAAATTTAGTTAAAAATAAAAGTTCTAATGAATCAATTAATGCTTGAACTAAACACTGCGATTTTATTTATTTTAGTGTAAAAATCCGAATGATTACCTTTAAAACTTTCGAAATTTCAAAACAAAAAAAAATTTATATTTTGGAATATTAATATTGATTTTAATTATTAAGAGCTGTAAAAAGTTTAAAACAAGTTTTAAAGTCTATAACAGAAGTCACAATCGAATTTGTGATACGCTTCAATACAGCACCACCACCAATACCTTGCTTTACGAGGAGATTTTTTCAAAAAGGCGTATAAAAAGCATAGAACTCGAATGACGCAGATGGAAATCAACGATCTTTTAGGCACACTTATCCGATGTTTTTAGTTTTTTTTTAAGAATTTCAGTAAAAATAAATTAAGAATTAGGAAAATATAAAATTTTTCTTTTAAATAAACAAACAAACAAAGAACTGCGATTTTTACCTTTGTTTTATGAATTTTTTAAGGCTTAATCTTGTTGTATAGATCAAGTTTTCTCTTTTTCCCTGTAATTCTTTTAAATTTCATCCAGCGATAACTGTTTTTAATCATCCCAAATTCAATTACAAAACAAGATAATATATGTTTATCATATGTAACACTTGTTCAATGTTTATGTAAAAGACCTAGCAAACAGTCCAATCTATTGCGATTTTATCTAATGTTAAATGGAATCGCATCCAAAATCGCATATCCAAAAATTTTTATTAAAATTTTTTATCTGGTTTTCGATTAAGTCCAAAGCTACCATTTGACTTTTGGAATTGTAACATATATATATATATAAACAAATAATTTAAATAAATAATATAAATCACAGATATAAAGAAATATCCGAAAATCTGAAATACAAATTTATTACAATATGTGTAATAAATCTATTGAGTATCTAACAAATTTCTATGTGTTATATGGCTTAGTTCTATCTCATGTATTAATTTTATATAAAGTCAGATTCAAAATCAATATAAATATTTAATATAAATAAAAGAAATGTACATATAAATTTCCAGTTATATCTTTCTTCCTGTTCCAATATGCACAGATTTACCAAAAAATCATTTATTAAATTTATTAATTAAAAAAATCAATAAATCAATAAATAAATAATATTTAAATAGATACAATGTTCTAAAAAACAAAAATAAAAATTAAATAAAAGGGTTAAAAATTTGGACAGGTACTTAATTTGTGATTACATTATTTAAGCTTAGGAGAGACTTGAATTTAAATCAGTATTTAACATTTTAAATATATATTTATATATATATATATAAATATTTTATAAGTTTCCTAATTAAGTAATTTAAATTCGGAGATATTTAAGCGATTTAAAGATGAATTCCCAAATATTGATTTTAAAATATTGATGGCTATATGGCCATTAGCTATATACGATGGCTATGTACTTTTTTTTTTAAATAATAAGCAAGTTTTTTAGAATATGAGAGATTTATTTCTATTATTGATTTATTGTATTTTGTAATTAAATGCTATAAAGTTAAGAATGCAATTTAGTTAGATACTTTCTGAATCCAACTCTTATATCCCCCTCCCCCTTATTATGAACCTCGTATTAATATCCCTGAAAAGGGATTTTCACTATAATATTTCAAGAATATTTCAGAATATTTATACAATAGTTGGTACACCAAATTTTGAGCTAAGGAGGTTTTATAGTAAATTAAAGTTGCTCCTTTTTGTTGTGGAATTTTTAGACAATTGTCTAAGTTAAATTGTATACTTAAAGATTGTTGTATATTAAAGAATTAAATTCAAAATTAGGATTTAATTTAAATAATTTGCTCAGTAAGGGTTTAAGAGACGCGTTAACCCCGTTATAATTTAAATTCTTTGTTATTTTAATATGTAGGTGATTACTTTAAAAGAATCAGAAGAAAGCTTACAAAATCAGAGTTCCAATAATTTGGTTTAGTGAGAGCTCTTTGGAGAGACAGCCCTCATTATTTTGAAATCTTTTTTGCGTTTATACAATTTATATATGACGTTTTCTTTTATTAGGGAATCTCTAATAGGGATCTCTAATAGGGATTTGTAACAAATATCAGACTTTTAACTTTTTTTTTTGGAATTTATTACTAAATAATTACTAAATTAGTTTATAAATAAATACAAAATAGTTTATTCCGTTTTTTTTTAGATCCGATATTACTATTATTGGTAATAAATTCGAATCGCCATTGTTTTAACAAACTCCTCTTCCCTGGCTTTATTTATTTTCAGGCAATATCAATTATTCAAAAGATACATATGTAATTAAATATTATTTTAGTTGTTTGACTAATTATCTATGACTCAATAATTTTTTATATAGTTTACACTAACTTATATTAGTATAAAAATAACATCTTTGGGATGTTTCCTATAATATAAATCTAATTTTATCAATCGTAATAAATATGTTGGTGTAATTTATAATTATCTAATTATTTAAAATCTATACATTTGAACTCAAATAATTTGAAATCTGTTTCTCTTTTATTATGTATATACGTATATATGATTGTAAATTAAATAGAATTAATATATAATTAATTATTTATTTAATCTAGTAATTAAATAATTCAATTACTAGATTTTCACTGTGTTGTAATGGCTTAAGTATATAAGTATTTTAGTAAATTCGTGCTTTATGATTATTTCATATACATGAATACAAAATATTAATTTTAAGATTTTTATATTTAATTACAACAACTAGTAAATTTAATAAGAAACGCACATATATATATATATATATATATATATATATTTACATGTGTTATAAAAAATATAAGGGTGTACTCAAACTCTACATTGCTTTCTAATATAACCAAAATGTAAAATTATCGAATTTAATTAAAGCATTATTAGTTTAGATAGTTTCAAAGAGTCCTTCGTTTGTTGTTTCAAAATATCTAAATTCTGTTATTAACTAAAATAAAATTTAAAAAAAATTACGTTCATTAGAAATTTATTTATTTAATTCATTTTGTAACATATATTTAAGTACAATATATGACTTCACTTTTATGATCCTTAGCGCCAATATGATATGTGGGGCTGGAATACAATATTATTAAACTATATAAGTAATTAATATTATTTATTGTGTTATATTATAAAATAATAACTATTTGGTAACCATGGAGATTTTTAATTTTCATATAATTTTTTTTCAATTGATATTTTATACGTTTAAATAAACCAAATGCAAATCGATTATATACTTTGTTATTAAAAAAAACGAGGAAGAGTGTAGTAGAGTAGACTGTGTCAACTCTGGGATACCCGTATGACCGTAACATATACATTATATCATCCGGTTAATTACTTTTGGCAAAATTTCAAACATTTAGCTTTATTAGGTGTAGAGTAATGCTCATATAAAAGAAGGAGTTGTATGGCAGCTACTCGAACCCTTTTCAGTAGACCAACCAAATTTTGCATTAACTTTGGCCATTAATCTAAACTATTTTTTGCAAAATTTCAGACACCCAGCTACATCAGGTGTAGTGTAAAGCTCATATAAAAGAAGGAGTTGTATGGCAGCTACTCGAACCCTCAGTAGTAGACCAACTAAATTTTGCAGTAACTTTGGCCATTATACTAAACTATTTTTGGCAAAATTTCAGACACGCAGCTTCCATAGGTATAGAGTAATGCTCATATAAAATTAGAAGTTGTATGGCAGGTACTCGAACCCGTGGACCAAAATGGCTGGATTTAAATAGCGATTCCGGTTTTTGCATAAAAACGAATTTGTGAAAATTTCATAATCCTAGCTCCTTTACTTTTTGAGTTATCGTGATGACGGACGAACGGACGGACGGACGGACATGCATAGCTTAATTGATTTATTTTTCGATTCTGATCGGATCCATACACTTGAGTCTATATCTACCCCCCTCCTTCTCTGCGTTACAAACGTAATGGCAAATTTATTATACCCTTGAACTATATAGTCAAACGGGTATAAAAATACATCAATTGTGATTTACAGGTTGATTTTGAATAAAGTATATGTATATGGGTCATTTGCAAAAAAGCTTGTCCAACCCTTGTCCCTCAGATTTTTTTTTTTGTTTTAATTTGTCCCTATATTGTGTAAAACTCTTTACATTTTACTTTATTTATCAATTATATGCACTTTAGTGACTTATTAGTGCAATAAGTTGTTGGTAGTGATTTATAAAACTTTAAATTTTTGTTTGGATTTTTTTTACAAGTTCTAAAAAGGTAAAAAGAGTGTTACCAATATTTTCTAACAATTAATAAATTTAAAAAAAACCAAATAAAACGGTAAAAAATAGTGATTGTTATCAATATCGCATAACTTTAAAATTCATTTTTTTAAAAATAAAAGTGTGAAATTGTAATGAGTGTTACATATTATATGATGAACTTATATCATCCTTGTTTTGTAATGGAATTTGGGATGATTAAAAACAGTTGGATGAAATTTAAAAGAGTCAGTGACAAGATTAAGACTTAAAAAGTGCATAAAACAAAGGTATAAATCGCAGTTCTTTGCCATATTTAAAAGAAAAATTTTATATTTTCTTAATTCCAAATTTATTTTTACAGAAATTCTTAAAAGGCTAAAAACATCGGATAAGTGTGCCTAAAAGATCGTTGATTCCCATCTGCGTCATTCGAGTTTCTATGCTTTTTATATGCCTTTTTGAAATAATCTCTTCGTAAAGGATGGAATTGGTGGGTGCTGTAATGAAGCATACCGCAAATTCGATTATGATTTCTGTTAGGGACATTTAAAATTGTTTTAAACTTTTTAAAGCTCTTAATAATTAAAATCAATATTAATATTCCAAAAAATAAATTGTTTTTATTTAGAAATTTCGAAAGTTTCAATGGTAATCATTTGGATTTGTAATTTTTACACTAATAAATAAATAAAATCACTGTGTTTAGTTCAAGCATTAATTGATTCATTAGAACTTTTATTTTTAACTAAATTTATTATAAAATTACTTAGACTTTTAATAAAAAAACGTCTGGGAACACTTTTTACAAAAATTATGTGCATATGAAATAAAAAAATCAAAATAAAAGCCACAAATATAAAATTTTTTTGAGAAAAATTAAAAAGATTCTAAATTTTGTACTAATTTTCCAACATAATTTTAAAATTAGAATTTAATTTCATTATTATTAGCCATTAATCAAGTTCCAATTTTGTGTTTTTTTGAATGGGGCATTTTGATTGCAGATGCATTCAATATAAAAAATTTAAAGTATATATATATATAATATATATGTATAGAAAATATTAATTAAATATATATTTAAATTTTAAAAATTAATTTATATTATATATGTATAACATTTTAATAATTAAAGGTATATATATATCATTTATGATGTTAAATCTCTATAAATATATATATATATAATTAAGTATAAAAAATTGTTTTTATATGTAATTAATTATATTAGTATATATATATAAAACAAACTTAATTAAAAACTATTTAATAATTGAATTTCAAAAAAAAATCACATTTATATATATATATATATATATATATATATATATATATGTTGATAATATGTATATGTATGAATACAAATAAATAAACTACTTATATAAAAACCATATATATATAACATTTAAAAATATATTAGTGATTCTTTAAACTGAGTCCCGTTTTAATACTATAATAATATTAATAATATAAAACATAATAAAATACATATATAAAATAATATTAATTAAATAAATATATAAAGCCAAATAATTTATATATATATACAAAGTAAATACATAAATACCACCCAATCAAATTCATTGTAGGTATTAATTAACTATTTTAAATTTTTTTTTTGGATAAAAGTAGAAAAACGAGTGAAACAACAACAAAGCAACTAAATTATTATTTAATATAATATTTTATTTTAAAGTATTTTTAATTTTATTTTAACAAGTTTTATTATTTTTTTTTTTTTGCAGAAAAATAAATATAATAATTATTTATATATATACCATAAATAATAATTAAAAAAAAAATATATATATATATAAAATACTTAAGTAACAAAAATAAAAAGTTTGAAATTAAAAAAAAAAATAGAAAACACACTTTAAACTAAAAATATGAAACCAATTGTAAAAAATTAATATATTTTAATATTAATTAAAAAAAATTAATAAAATATTAAAAAAAAAAAAAATAGATATATATATATAATATTATATATATATATATATTTTTTAAAATATAAAAATACAAAAACGAATTGCATAAATTTAGGAGCATGATCTATCAAAATAAATTCAATATTGTATTTAACTATAATATAAATAGTTTTAATAAAAAACAAATGTCCATATTGGAAAAATATTTTTTAATACAAAAATGGTAAGTAAAAAAAAAAAACAAAAACCCAAAAAAAAAAAAAAAACAAAATAATTAAAATTAAAATAATAAATTAAATTTATTTAAAATATTATATGATATATATTTTTCCTTTTCTTCGCATTATTTTACAATTTTTTTTTACTTTTTTAAGATACAAAATTTTGTAAAAATCTTGAGGTTTTTTTTTTATATATATACTTAAATATAAAAAAATATTATGTCATAAAATACATATACAGTGAAAGTTCTCTTAACCGAACGTCCTTATATACGGACATCTCTTTAAGACGGACAGTTTTTTCAAAACGTATTCTTTTTTTTAAATTTTTCATACAAAACCCATTCTTTTAACCGGACACTCTAATAAGCGGACGCGGACACTTAAATCATTCATTAAATTTCAAAAAAAATCTCCGTTAAACGGACCGTTTTAATTTATGAGCAAGCTTTTTTTATTTAATGTGAGTAATATGATGTATAAGAGGAAAGTTAAGAAGAGGAAAGTTCACCAGTTCTTGAAGAATTGGAAATTAAAACCTACAATGAAGCCTTAAAAACTGTTGATAGTTTAAAAAAATTTCTTCCAACATAAAGAGGATCTTACATATTAATATAAAAAACTTAGAAATACATTTCGAAAATAATGTGTCAAAATTTGACCAGGAAAAAATACTGCAGTCAAAATTTTCAAATTATTTACAAAAGTCTAAGACATTTTGCATTACGTTGCGTAACGTTGTTGACGTAAACCGGTTCCTTCAAGAAATCTCACCAAAAAACACAAAATGATGGTCTGTCTAAACATGAGGAACGCAATGGTCATACAAAATCAAACCGAATAATTTCGCAAATTAATTAAATATTATCGAATAATTTCTTGCTGGAATACATATGTCACTATTATTGAGAACTATACTAGACCAATAAAAATACTTTAATATGGTCCTGAACACAGTTCCAAAGACGTTTTCTGAATGCTTAATTTATTTAAAAAAAAAAAAAAATGTAAACCGATAACTTAATCAGGCATAATTCATCACTAAAACAATGCATATGAGAGGGTGTTTTTGACGGTGATGCACTGTTCTCGGATTTTCCGTACGCGAATTACGTCAATTTTTGATTATTGACGCTAAGTTGGAATTTTCTATCGCAAGCAACATGCGTCACTGATAATTCACATGATAATATTTATGTATCCGAAATTTAGTCTGAAGGTTAAATTGAAGGTTTATACTAAATTTTTTAATAGATATGTTCGCATGTTGTGAAAATGCAGTGTTTTTACAATAGAAAATTATCGTTCAGTATAATTTACTTGTATAAGAACACTTAAGAATGCCGGAACGGTCCAACGGTCCAACGGTAGAATTAAATATACAATATTCTCTGTTATATCATTAATAAAAACAAAAAGATACATTTGCATAATGTGTTAAATAATATTAGTAAAAAAGGAATATGAGTAATAGTGACGATTCTTATTCTCTTAATAAATCCTATTTAATTCGGATTGATCATAAGAAGCTTTTTTCTATCACATTCGAAAAACTCAAAAAGTAAAACCTGGTACAACTTTGCATTCAATTTTTGAATTTGTCAAATATATTTTCAAAAAAGCTACAGTAGGCGTTTTTTTGTTTTTATTAATCTGATCAGAGCATGAACTGTCAAAAAAAAAATGGTCAGAGTTTGCTCTACGTGCTGAGTTCAAATATTTCAAGTACGACTTAGCAAAATAAAATACAAAGACATTTTGCTGTATGTTGAAGATTATACTTGTAAAATAAAAGTCAAAATGTTTTTTTGTTTATTTAATTTATCCATTTTTAATATAATTTTTTGACAATTTAAAACCAATTTTGACAATTTGTAACTAAAATAAAAATGGCTATTTTTTTTCTAATCGGGTTTTTTTTTAATAAATCTACACGTTCTGAGCATACTCTGTTCATACTCTGCTCAGAGCGTGCTCAGATCTATGCTCAGATTTAAAAAAAAAAAAAAAACGCCTAATGTAGCGCTAGATTAATTTTGCAACAAACAAAATTTATGCTAAATTGAGTAGCGGATATTAATTGATGATTATGTGTTTACATTTTAATGTAAAAAGTGTTTGTTTACAAGATTTTCTGAGAATTTTTTGAAGTGCAGCACTTCTGTTAAAATTAAAAATATAAATTGATTAAAAAACGAGGAAGAGTGTGGTGGAGTAGACTGTGTCAACTCTGGGATTCTGATGATTATATCATCTGGTTAATTACTTTTGGCAAAATTTCAGACACCCAGCTTCATTAGGTGTAGAGTAATGCTCATATAAAAGAAGAAGTTGTATGGCAGCTACCCAACCCTCTGCAATAGACCAACCAAATTTTGCAGTAATTTTGGCCATTACACTGAAATATTTTCGGCAAAATTTCAGACACCCAACTTCAATAGGTATACAGAATAATGCTCATATAAAAAAAAAACGGGGTATATGGCAGTTACCCGAACCCGTAGACCAAATTGATTGGATTTTAATAGTGATGACTGCTATTGAATAAAAACGAATTTGTGAAAATTCAAAATCCTAGCTCTTTTATTTTTTGAGTTATCGTGCGGGCGGAGGGGCATAAATAGCTAAATCGATTTATTTTTCGATTCTGATCCGATCCTCCTCCATCTCTGCGTCACAAACGTAATGGCAAATTTAGTATATCCTTTTGACTAATAGTCGTACGGGTATAATAAAAAAAATATGAGTTTGAAAACAAAAAAAAAAGGAATTTGATTAATTTTAAAAATTTCAATTTAAATAATAAGAATAGAAGTAGATTTATTGAAATGGTTTACATTATACATAAAAGTCACTCCAAATCAAATGTCATTTAATTTTGCTGCAAATCGTTCAGTAAAACAATGTATCGCTAATGCTATATCGGTGCAATCTAGTGTACCGCTAGATGCTACTGAACGCCATCATTATCATTCATTGTTCATTTTGATTTGGTTTTTTGTTATAGATATACATATATGCATATAATATATTTTTTTTCATATGAAATTAAGTTTTTTCTAAAAAAAAATTTAAAAATTAATTAACAATACATATCCAGTTTTAACCTTATTTTTGATTTACATACTGATTGTTTTTTTTTTTTATTCGAATACTTACCAAAAAAAAAAAAACAATCCTTAATAGAAGAGAAGAAAACCCTCCCAATAAACACAAAAACAATCCATAAGTATATAATTTATGATTATAAACAATATGTGCATGTATATATAAAATATAATGAATATAAGATGGATATTGCAAAATTTCTGATCTAAGGTAAACTGGTACCTAAATACAATAAACTATTAAAACAAAATTATGTTAAAATGAATGGTTTGTTTCCCTCTCCCCAAAACTATTAATCACAAAAACAACAACAACAATTTTATTGTATAAAACAACAATGTAGGCAACTCTTATTTTTTTTTAATTTTTTTTTTTTTTTTTTTTTCACACAAAAAAGAAATTAAACATTGGCTTATGTTAATAAAAATAAAAAATTTACCTGAATTACTTGAACCCAAACAAAAATTCCATACATGCATACAAATATGTATATATATATATATATGTTTATTTTTTGTTGACAAAAGACAAAATCTCTAATTAATCTATTGATAAAATTCATTATTTACAAAATTTATGTAATATATATGTATCTTTTCGTATAAATAAATCTTATTGATAAATAAAATAGAATACTAATGTATGTATATATGTGTATATACATATACAAATTACAAATAAGAATATTTAAATTAAAAGTACATTTTTTTTTTTTTTTATTAATATTTATTCATTTAAAGTAAATATTGAAATAATTGTTAATTTTTTTTGTTTTTAATAATACAACAATCAGTACAGTCAAACCTAATATTATAAAACCAATTTTTTGAGTATTTATTTTTATGTTTTTCCCTTGTTAGATATTTTATATCTGACTTGTATTTGGAGCGCAGTTATCTTTTCTTCCTTCCGCATGTTTTTCGAATAATGAGGTCAGTTTTTCTGAGATATTGTTCGTTAAACAATTGTTGCCTTTACTATGCATTTCATCTTTTAAAATCACCTTTTTTTTTTTTGTCCAAAGCGTCTTACTTTGCAACATGCTAGTAGATTGTACTGTGTTTGACCAGTATATCATGTATACAAGATCTTAAAAGACTGATTATTGATGAATTAAATGTATAGTTTCCGTATGCTGTAACCATGGTTTCATTTATTAAATGAAATAAATTACTTAAGACAAATAATATCACAGTATAGTAAGTTTATATTTTTTTTTTTTAATATTTATTTTTAATATAATTTCAACTAGTTTATCACCTAAGATTGGATCTAAATTATTTTTGTAAAATACTAAATACCAATAAGTATATATACAATTATTATCGCGATAATAGAATTGTATTGATATTGCAATAATTTTCATATTCAATACGACTTAACTGAAATAATCTTTAAGTAAATAGTTTTTTTTTTTTTTTCAAATTTCATTTAAACCATAAATTTGAATACAAAAATTGAATTATCAAAAAATATAAATAATTTTTTCTCTACTGTACCAAAGATAATATTTTAAAAAAATAATGTACATATATTACATTTGTAAGCAAGCAAGATTTTAATTTTTGATTTTTGTCATTTTGAATATTTTATTAAATTTTTTTTTTTTTGTTTTTTTTGGAAATTTTTGAACTTTTTGAGGGTTTCTATTTGATCATAATTAATTCAAATAATGTAAATTATCTATATTGTTACAGTTAATGTTGTAAGAGGGTATTTAATTGTTGCCAAGTGATGCGCTTTTTATTGAGAAAAAAGTACTGTCTTGTTATATTATATTATATCTTTGTAAGCTGGGGTGGACACAGTCTTTAGTATGCTCGACCTTTCATTCGAGAGTTTCAGGTTCGAATCCCAGTAAAGGTTGAAAAAATTTTTTTATCTATAATTTATTTTTATCGACTCAACTCTGCTACCATTTTTGTTATTGGGTTTAAATTAATGGCTTAACCTACACACTGGCACTAGATAAAGCTAATTTTAAAGAAACTTTAATAATAAAAGGTAAACTATTTTTGCAGAATTTCAAACATCCAGCTTCATTATAGGTATAGAGTAATGCTCATATGAAAAAAAAAAGAAGTTGATTGGCAGCTACCCGAAACCTGAATTGTTGAAAATTTCAGAATCCTAGCTCCATTAATTTTTGAGTTATCATGCAGACGAAAAGACGAACGGACAAACATACATTGCTATTTTTCGATTCTTATCCGTTCCATACTCCTATCCTCCCTCTCCTTCTCTGCGTCACAAACGTAATGGCAAATTTAGTATACCCTTTGGAAATATGTTCATGCGGGTATAATAATATAATATATCCCCCATGTTCCAACATATGCCTATGTCTTGTCTTGAAATATTAAATAAAAAAATAGTTTAGTTGTTGATTATTAATTTAAAAGTTTTATTACTTTTACTTTTACTATTACAATTACGATTTTATTTAATCTAATTTGTATATGTATAAAATATCTTGGAGATTTATATGCTTAATGGCGCATATTATCCTTTAAAGACGAAAAGGACATTAGTATCCTTGTTACTTCGGTTGTTTGTTTGTATATAAACTATTATATCTTGTCATCTGTTTTTAATATATACATATATGTACATATATTCAATTCTAAAGTTAACAGTTTAAAGAATAATTAAACAACTACCTAATGACGATAAGTGCTACCGTGTTCTGAAGATATTGAAGTTAAAAGTTTAAAATTAAAAAAAAAACGAGGAAGAGTGTAGTAGAGTAGACTGTGTCAACTCTGGGATACCCGTATGACCGTTATATAAACATTATATCATTATTTATTATTATAAACATAAATTACTTTTGGCAAAATTTCAAACATACCAGCTCTATTAGGTGAACTATAATGCTCATATAAAAGAAGGAGTTGTATGGCAGCTACTCGAACCCTCTGCAGTAAACCAACCAAATTTTTCAGTAACTTTGGCCTTTACACTAAACTATTTTTGGCAAAATTTCAGACACCCAACTTCAATAGGTATAGAGTAATGCTCATATAAAATAAGAAGTTGTATGGCAGCTACTCGAACCTTTTGCAGTAGACCAACCAAATTTTGCAGTAACTTTGGCCATTACACTAAACTATTTTTGGCAAAATTTCAGACACCCAGCTTTAATAGGTATAGAGTATTGCTCATATAAAAGAAGGAGTTGTATGGCAGCTACTCGAACTCACTGCAACAGACCAACCAAATTTTGCAGAAACTTTGGCCATAAAACTAAACTACTTTTGCCAAAATTTCAGACACTTTGCTGTAATAGGTACAGAGAAATACTCATATAAAAAAAGAAGTTGTATGGCAGCCACCCGAACCCATGGATCAAAATGGCTGGGTTTAAATAGCGATGACGGCTATTGCAAAAAAAACGAATTTGTGAAAATTTCAAGATCCTTGCTCCTTTAGTTTTTGAGTTATCGTGCGGACGGACGGACGGACGGACGGACAGACGGACGGACGGACAGACGGACGGACGGACGGACGGACATACATAGCTAAATCGATTTTTTTTTCGATTCTGATCCGATCCATACACTTGAGTCTATATCTACCCCCCCTCCTTCTCTGCGTCACAAACGTAATGGCAAATTTATTATACCCTTTGACTATATAGTCATACGGGTATAAACATCTTTCTCTAAAAGTCAAGCCTTTCCAATATGCTAATATCGTTATATCGTATATAGTAGGGTTTTGAAGATACAAGAATTTTTTTAATTTTAAGTTTTTCCATTGGAGAAATATTTTTTTTGGAAAGTTGGCAACACCATCTATCTTTCAGATATCAGTCATTTAGTTCTACGCGGATACAAAAAATGCTTTTGGTGGAATTATACATCTCTGTACATAGATGTTAAAGAATATTTAAAAAAAGTGTAATTACGCCTTACGATATTTTTTTTTTCGAAGCCCCCTTCCAAATTATACATTAATCTCAAATCAAATACAAATTAATTTTTAAAATTTTCTTACTTTTTGTATATACATATATATTTTATTTTATAATTCATATTCTTTTTTAAGTGTCCATTTAAAGGATTTGACACTTACCCATATGATAGCGTTTTTTGATTTGATCAAATCAAAACACTGTTTGGGTATATAATCGGGTAAAGTGATTAAAACAAAAGTTTAATAATTTTTATACAAGATAGATACAAAATGTTTCGTTTTTCTTTGTTTA
>CAUJBZ010000512.1:0-30327 GCA_963082915.1 Dolichopus griseipennis | reverse complement strand
ATTGGCCTCTTTTTCTATTATTTTAACTGTATGATTTTGCGTAATAACCTATTAAAATTAAATTTACAATCAAAGTACTGAATCTTTAAAAAATTAAGACTTTAAAAAAAAGGACATTCATAGATTTTCCACAACCACTTTACAAAAACCGTTATACAAGTACGGAATATAAGAATACACAATTTATAACTTGAAGAAATACAAAAGAGTTACTTACAGTTAACAAAAAACCTGTAGTGACAACATTTTATTATTCAGCTGGTCACTTTAATTACACATTATATTGTTTTAATATAAACCATTACAATATCAGAATACTGTAAAAATACTAAATAGTCAGACATGACCGGTATCCATAATAAAAAGAAAACAGAGCGTCAACAGCGACAAAAAAAAAAACAAAATAAAAACAAAAAAAATCAGAAATTATGAATCGATTATTCGGTATGAATGGAAAATAAAAAAAAAAAACAAGAAAAAAAAACAAAAAAAAAATTGAAATCAATCCAATGCGGGTTTTTTTTTTTTTTTTTGAAAATCGGGAAGCAAGAGAACAAAAGATCAATATTATAAAAGAATAACATACATAAATGAATTTTAATTTAGAATCAATCTAATGTAGGTATATATATATATATGTATATATATATAAATATTACTGTACAAATATGTACCTACATACATTAATATAATATAATATATAAACCTTAATATACAATGTACATACAAAATCACGTATAAGAAATAATCAAAAAACATTTAAAAATTAGAGATTTTGAGAACATTGAGATATAAAAAAAAATATTAATAGGTTTTACAGTCATAGGACTATTATTAACAAAAAATTGGGGGAAAACCCTTACTTAGTCAAATATTATTGTCTTAACATTTTAATATTTTTAGGATTATTTCAATTTAAATAACCTCTATATTTAACAGTCTAAAGTTTGAATAAAAATCACATTAAATTTGTATAAGAATGAAATGAATAATTTGCAAAAATTCAATAGGTTCGATTTGACCTAAATATAGATGAGCTCATTACGTAGACCATTTCTTTATATACATTTATATTGTAAATATATATATATATTTTGCATACATATTTAATTTGTAACCTATTGAATATAAACTGACGGTAGTTAAAAATATTAAAACACCATTCCAGTATTAATATCTGAACAAAGGTAAAGACGCCCCCATTCATATAGAAAGTTTAAGGTTAAAAAACCGATAAGATCTAATCTAATATAAAAAAAAATATCGTAAAATTGTATAATTATATCGTAGTAGTTAATATCTAATATAAGATAAGATTTAATAAAGTTGTAAAAATATGTAAATAACTCTTATGTTGTATAATAGATGGCGCACAAAATTAACGTTTGTATATTCATAATGTTATACAATAGCTACAGCCGAGTAATCAACAACTTAGTGAATATAACAATTTAAGAAACTAGTCTTAATAGACTTAGTGAATGCGCTATTCTTCTTAAAGGAGTGAAATAGGAATAAAATTCCAGTATTAATAGAGCCAATTAGGTCACATAGAATTTCATTAACAAATTTCTATTGATTTTTAACATGCATATCAGAATTTGTCAGAATATGCCGCACAGGGTGTATATCACATTATTCACAGGATTACTTATTACACTATTTATTTGCCTGATTACCAGGACTTGAAGTAATTAAGAATACTAATGCCAAATAAAAGATCGATACATAATCTGAGAGTGATCATAAGTTTATACAAGGTTGAAGGATTAATTAAATTCGGTTTTAAAATTCATGTATACGTATATATACAATTGCCACTTCAAAGTTTACTACTATTTTAAAATTAATATATATATATATATCTATATACAGAATACACAATTGAATAAAATATAAGTACTTACATAACATTTTATAACTTATATTAACCATAGATTCCTTTTAATTCACGTGAAAGTAATCTCTAGCATTTTCAAGTATTTTAAGTACATATATATGTATGTAATATATATGTAATAATGTACATATAATGTACATATGAATAGTAATTGTAGTTATAGTTACAGATATATATGCATATATAAAATTTCTAATCTTGAAATAAAATCTAAGAATTCGTTCCTCTCCTACTAATAATAAGAAACGTATTTAAAACAATAAGAAAGCTGTAATAAAATTCAAATTTCCATGAAAAAATGAAAACATGTTAAATTTTTTTTTTTCAATTTTATTTCCAGACCACGAAAAAAAAAGAAAGCGAAGTTTAATTTATAATAAATAAATGGTCTGAAAAAAAAAATGCTTGTTCTTAGAGTTTATGGTCTTTAAAAGTCTTTAAAACACCAATATTCTTCTATATTTTTATTAATTTTTTTTAAAAATGTTCAATACAATAGAACATCGCAATTCCATTTAAAACTATCTCTGTTATATTGGTTATATGAATACATTTCCTGCTTTTTTTTTTTATCTTCTAGATACTTTATGGCGCAACATATCTTTCATAGCAATCATTAGATGAATGGATACACCAAATATATATATAAAAATACGGGTACTTTTAATTTACAGTGTTAAAAAAAATTATTAATCCATATAAAATTTAACATTCATGTTTCCTTATATAATTGTATGTGTATATAAGTATAGAATAAAATATGTAGAACTTAAGAATCCATATTTCAAAAAATGTTGAGTCCAGTATTTTTTCATTAAATATCCGTTTGCATCTTCTTTTCACTCTATTCTTCCTTGATTTTATTTATGTATAATGACATCATAAATGTAGTTAGTGATGTCATTGATATTTTATTTTTTATTATTCAAAAAATTGAAAGGCAAAAATGCCAAAGAAACAGAGAAGCATATTTTGGTAAAAAATGCTTTAAGTATAGTAAGTATTTAATAAAAGTATTTCGGGGATCGTAAGTTTCTGTGATATTTAGTAATTACATACTGCATTGCGGTCTTTAGCGATATTATATTACAGTTATCACTTATCACATATCACTTATTCAACATATCACTGAGTTATCATTTATCACTTATTAAAATATAAATATTCGACAAAATGTTTAAAAGTTAAAAATTTTAGTAATTTATTTTTAAAATTAATTTAAATTTAAAATAATTGTCCCTTAACAATGATGATGGTCAGGAAATAGACAATTAAAAATATTTTAGAAAATATATTATCTAATTTTTTTTTAAAGAAATTTAACAAAAGTTATCAGATAACAGTGGACTAATTAAATATTAAACATTAATATTATATTATATGGGACTTTTCCTTCCTTGTGAAGTGATAAAATAAAATTCCAAAATAAAAAACGTTTTTCTAGTAAAATCAAAGGGTTTCGGATAACAAAGTACCAGAAAATAAACCCAAAATTTAATTGATACTTCCTTATCAATTAACCAAAAACAAACCCAAAGTTATTCTAAAATAAATATTAAAACGAAGAACAAGTATTATTTGATAAAGATTAATGAAACCATTGTTGTCAATGCTCTAGTTGTTAAAAATTATACAGAAGTCTTTATATGTTGTTCACATAGGAATTACCAACTTTAGGAAACACATTGGATGGAATATGGTTCCAAAATTTCGACGTGCGCAAAACAAACGAATTTACATAAGCCGTGTTACGCCATCTTAATAATTCGACCCAGTAGAGATGAGTATTCGTTGCACTTCTGTTTTCACATTGGAAAATTTTGAGTGGAGGCATTAATTGTTTTATATTATTAGAATAGGTGTTCGTCTCCCTCTTGGTATCTATAAAACAGGGTAAGTGACCAGAATATCCGCCGATGGCTAATGACGAATAACTCTCGGTTGACTTAGTAATTTTGAAATTATGTATATATTTAGTTGTTAAAATACGAAATATATTTAAATGTGTAGCTATATAAATTTTCGAATAACAGGTAAAAATTTTTTATTATTTTTTTAATAATTAATTTATATAGATTTAAACTATAACTGTAGGAAATAAGTACTAAATAATATTTTTACCTAATCACAAATTATGCAATTTCTATTGAAACTAAATTTTTCATATTTTTTAACTTTATTATTCAAATACTTATTGATATTAAAAATATTTTTTAATTAATTTTAAGTTCTATCAAACTTTTAATTAAGTACAACGTTTTAAAGTCAAATTTAAACAGTTCTCTCACGTACCCCTAGGCGATGACAACCGCAAACCGTATGTCATAAAATTCTTAAAACTTTGTTCAATATGTAAAAAACATGGTTTAACCCAATCAAATATACTTTGTAATAATTCCCAATGTTATAAATATTTGAAAATATTAATTTTGCAAAAAAAAAATGTTTATATATATATACTTATCATATTTCATACTTTATAATTTATGCAACTTGAAGCTACAATTTAAAATTGCTATTCTTTAATACTAAAATTTTGTTTTATTTACAAAGGAAGATGTATAGGTTTTCAAGATAATTTAATTTTATGTACCTTTTCTCAAAAATTTTTACCTGTAAAAATATTGCAAAATTTATAATATATAGATACATTTAAATATATATTTTGCATTTTAACAGCTAAATATATATAATTTCAAAAAAATTCAAAGTCATCTTTAGATTGTACCAAATTTAGAATAAAAATTCAAATACATACAAAGATTTTAAAGTTTGAAAAAGATTTTAAAAATTATTTCATATTTTAACTAAGTCATGAATGATGATAATATTTTTTGATTTATAAGCCTATTATTAGTATTTTGTTGATTTTTTTGTCTAGATCCTACCTAGGATATTTTTAAAAAATTGCATTTCGATAATCGAACTGTATATTACAACAAAATAACCTTGTTCAAGAGATCACTATCAAAAACTATTAGTTTTCTAAACCTCAACTTTTTTAAGGATAATCTCTGTTACTCTCAATATTGGGTATTCTATTAAATGGATATAAAGTCAGATATCACAGTATAAGGAGAATGGAAAGGAAGTCCGGTATCATATTATCCTATTCTACTTAAAATAAAATTTTTAAAATAAATTTCAAATAAGGATTAAGGATATATAAATTTATTTATACATTGTATACATATATACAAATGCATGTTCATCAATATTTATTATATTTTACCTATATACAATTCTTATTGAATATAAAATTTGAAAAAAAAAAAAAAAAAACAATAATAACAACAACTCTTAATGAGTAAATTTCCATATAAATCACGTTTTTTATACATGTCCATTTTACACAGTCCCAAAATTATAAACATTAGTTACCACCGAAAAGTCATCATAAATGACCTGTCCAAAAAATATACAACTCAACTATACAGACATATACAGACATACAATACACACACAAACCAAAGCATTGACTTATATCTTTAATATCCGAAATTCGAATTATGTATAAGTATTGAACAAAAGAAATTTTGTATAAAAATCCTTTTTTTTATTATTATTTTCAAGGTCTCTCTTCCTTCCTACTCCCTCTCTCACTCCTTTGTTCTCTTTTTTATTCTTATGGGAAATTAGACATTTTAGAGTTAAATTTTATTTAAAAAAATATTTTTGCATTTTATTTTTGAATTTTTTTTTTTTTGCAAAAAAAACTTACCTGAATTTGTTGATGTATATTGTGATTGTGTTGCTAATATATTATTATTATGTACAGTAGAACCAACAGCAGCACCACCATTAACATTATTACCACCAATACTTAACATATTTTTTGAATTTTGATAATTTTGAGAATTTTTTTCTACAGATGCAATAACAATTATTGATGATGTATTTGATGTTAACATTAATGTTATCATTAATGATATAACATATGTTATTTTATATATTGATAATTGATTGGTGGTTGTTGATTTTAATTTTGATGTTGATGATGATGATTTGAATAATAATTGTATCGGAATTAATAATATTGATTTAAATAATTTTAAAATAAAAATTTTTAATATTAATAATAAATTTCTTATTAACAACATTATATTTGATAATAATTTATAATAAAAATTTTTAAAATATTTTATTAAATAAAATAATAACGTGTATAAAATTATATTATATATAAAATATTTAAAAATTTTTATTTTACGTTTAATATAACAATTAAAAAAAAATTTCGATTTTGTTCGTTTTATATTATGTGTTCGTTTAATTATATTATAATTTTGATTAATTAAAATATTATTATTATTATTATAAAATTGATTTTTATATCGATCAATTACTGTAAAATTTTCACTATATTTTTCCATATTTTTGAATTTTATTTTTCGATTCTGCTCTTAAGGAACACACACACATAGGTACACAAATTTTAAATTGATATTTTATTTTTTTTTTCTGATTAATTGAAACATTGAATTATAATTTGACATACATATGGATATATACCTTTTTTCTTTAATTTAAAACTGATTTGATTTAATAATTTTAAAACTACCGTTATTAAATTTTATTTTTACATTTGAATGTTTAAAACATCTGGCAACATTTTTTTTTTAATTTAATTTATTAAATACTAAACACTCAACTTATATGAATTTGAAAAAAAATTTCACTTTCTTTTTTATAATAGATTTTTTTTTTTAATTTAATTAACAGAATTTACTGTAGATAATTTATTAGCATATGCATTTTAAAATAAAATATTAAAAAAAAAATAACAGTAAACTAACGGAATATTAAATAACATATGTATTTAATAATTATATTAATAACGCGTGATTATTTTTATTTACAATGTCGTGTTCCGTAATTCATTGTTTTCTTGTTGTTTTTTTTTTTTTTAATAAGTTGCATGTTCAACTGTTTTAAATACTGTAGTTATTTACTAGATTACAGTAAATGTTAAAATGTAATATTTGTGAAAAATTAATGAACGATAGGTAATATAATAAGATAACATATAAGTATTATGTTATATATGTTGTGATGTAATTTTTTTGTTTATTATTATTATTATTGATGTTGATGTTGTAATTATAAGTTGTATGTTAAAGTAATTAACACTTTTCAACTTTATCCATCCATCAAATTATGAATAAGATTAATTATGAATACAAATATGTGTACATACATTATATTATATGCAATGCATGTTATTTTTGTTTTTTTTTTTTTAAATTCTTTTATATTAGATACTTTTTACTACATTTTCAATTTTTTTAAATATTGTTTTATGTTAATTTAGTTGCATGTGTAAATTAAATGCACAAAAATAAATGTTTGAAGTAAAATAGTTACATTTTATTTGTTTTTTTTTTTTTGAAATATTTTGCATAATTATATTTTTAATTGTTGGGATTGTTGTTTTGTGTTGTAATAATTCTTCAAATAATTTCATTTGTTGTTTTTCGAAAGTAATCTGAAAAAAAATATAAAAAAAAGGAAAATTAAAAATATTTTTTTAATTATTTTAAAATTAAATATATATATTTAAATTAATAAAAATTATTTAAATTAAAACAAAAAAAAAATATGAAATGAATGAAAGATATGAAATTAGATTTTAACCAGATCTTATGTAAAAGTAAAGTGTTTAACTTATGATGAATAATCCTGTTCCTATCCTAAATCCTATCTAAAAGTTCTATTTAAATAAAAAAAAGGCATAAACACATATGAGGAGCTCAGATTCAAACCGTGCAATGTCCATATAAGACAATTTTGTCATAGTATTCAAGAAAGTTTTGAGATGCCTTTAAATATTAAAAAGATCCAAAAATATTTTTAGTATAGAAATCCCACTTTAAGCTTTTGAATCGCAAAATGATATCAAAACATCTAGAATTTCTAATTTCCTGCAAAAATCTATCATAAAGTCAAATTGTCATAATATGGACATAGCACGTTTTGAATCAGAGCTCCTCATATGAAGTTTGAAATTTGTACACAATAAAGTACTTAGTCAAATTCCATTTCAGGTGTCTAAAATCATGAAATTTTAAATTTTTGAAAATTTTGCAAACAAAGATTGACACGAACAGTTTTTAAGGGAAGTTCTGTTTCTTTTTAAAGATTTTTTAATCCTGAAACATTTCTTTCTTAAATATGTTTGCAGGTGTTTAAAAGATATAACTACACAATTAGACGATATAATTACATAATTTTACGATATTTATTTTGTTAAATCTGACAGGGGTTTGAACAAGAGACTTTCCATATGAAGGTGTCGCTATTATCACTACTCCATTAATCAGATATTGATTTTTATATATTTCTTTAAAATACAATCTCCTACCACATATAATATGATAAGTAAGTCAGTCTTTCCTTCCAATGTTTGGAGGTTATATTTATTTTATATTATGATTTACTTATACTTTTTCTATATATATACTTAATTATCAATTATATATTTTATTATTAGATATGATCTGACCAAGTTTTGAACCTGAGACCCTTCAATGATGTCCTGTATCTATTAGAATTAATTTACCTTTAGCTGTAATTCGGTATTTTAAAAAATTTCTTCATTTTTTATGATATACCCCCCTCCCCCCTTTTTGTTTTTTTAAATATCATTTATTTATCTTAAAATATAGTAGAAAGAGAGGTTAGATGGACGGACAGAGTAAAACTAAAAGCTAAATTTGAAAAATATATGCATGTTAAAAATTTTGAAAGAGAATGAAAGAGCTCTAATATTTCCATTTTGGATTCACTACTTACTTAATGTTCCAACATTTATTTAATCAATTGAAGTAATAACATTAATCCTTCTAGAATGTCTAAACTGAAGCTTGCAACCATTATAACCTTTATTGCTAAAATATAATAAAATGAGTACCTGCCTGGGCGAAACTTCCGGAAAGGGGATGTGAGCTATCAAGATGACGTCATCACATAACGGTACTAAATATCTCAAAGTTTCCGAATATATATACCATTAGTGGCGATAGCGCTATCTAGTGGTCGAAAAATGCATTACAAAATGTTCCTAAGATTTTGTAGCATTTTTATTAAAATGTTATATTTTTCCTGTTAGACAATAAACTGGAACCATCATCTTACAATATTGTAGGGCATGATATTGCCTTTCATAAACATCTTGTTTCATCTGAATCGGTGCTACCATTTTTGAGATATTGCAATTTAAAGTGAAAATTTAAAAAAAAAAAAAAAAAAATCAAACTTTCAAAAAAACTACTATAACTGTGAAATTTTCAAAAACACCCTGTATTATTATTATACCATTAGAAAGGTCTCTTAAAACTCTTTCCAAATGATGTATAATATGTATGGCATATGTTGACAAATAGCCCCACCAGAGAACATAAATGCAAAAATGACACAACAATTTTATCAAAAAATACATTTTCATACTTTATTTCTCATAAATTTATTTTGGCTTTTTGTTTTCCAGTTGAAATATTTATTTTAAAATGTAAGAATGTACTTTATAGGTTGATACAACATTGAGTTAGGTTTTAGTAATTTATTTGGAGGGATTTTGGAGGTGACAACCTCATAGTTTTAAAATTTTTATTTTTTAAATATGTATGTAAAAATATAATTAGAAAGGACCTTAGAGTTAGCTACAAAATCAGAATTATTCGCTTTTTCCAGAATATTTAAAAACATATATACACACAAGAACCTGAATCAGGAGGGATTTTAGAGTTGAATTCTAAATCAGGATTACCGCTTTTTCCAGAATATTTATATGTCTATAATATATATGTATGTTAGTTCCTTTAAATCGCAATATCTTAAAAACGGTATCACCGATTCAGATGAAACCAGATTTATATGAAAGGCAATATCATGCTCTACAATATTATATGATGTTGGTTCTAGTTTATGGTCTTACAGGAAAAATATAGCATTTTAATTAAAATGCTACAAAATCTTAGGAAATTTTTGTAATGCATTTTTCGACCACTAGATGGCGCCATCGCCACTAATGGTATATATATTCGGAAACTTTGAGATATTTAGTACCGTTATGTGATGACGTCATCTTGATAGCTCACAATCCCTTTCCGGAAGTTTCACCCCTGCCTGCACCTCGAAATTTGAAAAAGGAGGATAAATAATTGATATGCATATTTTCATATGGCTGATAACGGCAATTGGAAAATTTCGGAAAAATATTTAGAATGGCATGCATTGGCATTGGTATTAATTAGTCTGGCCTTATATATGACAAAAATCATTTTGATGATAAAATATATTAAAGCAGACCAAAGTCTTAGATCGATAATAATCAACTTTTACAAATTATAAAATTAATTTTACATCGCATACAATAACAAAAAATTTTGAGTTTATTGTCATTCACCCAAATTCTTTATGTAATAATGACATTTGAAATTTAAATCACTTTTTTTTGTATAATTTTATGTAATTTGAACTTACCGTTGAATATTAAAATTACATAAGATAAATTTTAGTGTAAATAGACCTTTAAAAATTTCATTCTTGAACACAACAAATGATTTTCATTATAAAAACAAAACGAAAAAAATAAAACAATAAACTGTGTTCATGGTTTATTACAATATTGTTGACGTGTGAATTTTGCACCACATTGTAAAATGATTTTTTTTTGTTTTTAAACAAAATTTTTGAAAAAATAAAATTTATTTAAAAATAATTAAATATTTTTGTTTTTACGTCACAGTATACGAATAATTACATTTTAAATAGAGAAAATAATATATTAATTAGAAAAGCAACTATATGAGTGAAGTGAATGTAATTAAATAAAAATAAATAAATGCCTTTTGGACATAATTACAAAGATATTCGTTGTAGGTATTAAAATAAGTAATCGAACTTTGATAAATGGAATTTAAAAGAAAATATACAAAATATATCTTGCAGTATATTTATGCATAATTTAATATTTAAGATATTTTTAAATATTCACAGTTGGAATTAAGAGATTTATTAAACAGATAAGTACTTACTGTTTTAAGAAAATAACACTAATATTTATGGATAACAGAAATCTAAAAAAATAATTATTAAAATAATAAAGCATTACAGATAACTAATTAGTAAGTTATAAATTTTTTTCGTTTGTTTTCCATGTATTACTAATTATGTATATACTTTTTTTAAATTATTAAAATTAAAAGAAATTAATAAGAGAGTATTAGAGAAATGTATAGTATAAGATCCGGATTCACTTAAGTACTTTGAAAGTACTTATTTTAAATATGGAAACAGTTGACTGATAATTTTTTAATTTTGAACATTTAATTAGTACTTAATCTTTTCTAATTTCAATTTCCGTATTAAATTTTTCATAACGCACTGATTTCAGTTTGTTAAAAACTTATAATACTTATTATTTAAGTACTTAATCTAAGGGAATTGTCTTAGATTCCTTATTAAGTACTTAAATATATTTGAATTATTCTAACCAAAAGCTAATGTCACTTTTTGTTTAAAACGTTAAAACAAAACGAAAGGCCTTATTACAAACTATTAAGTTAAGTTATGAGTAACTCCGAACTAAATTCAGAAAAATCTGTTAATTTAGTATAAGTAATTACTTATTGTGCTAATGAGAATTTTTAAAAATTCCATATTAATAGGTAATGCAATTTTTAAATATTTAAAGATTTAAAAAAAAATTTAAAGAATCTATTGTAGTATTTCGGAAAATATGTAAGGTAATTAATAATTTTAGAATGAAATTGGAAGAATTAAGAAGTTAAGTACTTAGTTGAAAACATGCAGTTATAATATAAAAAAAAAAGTGCTTAATACAAGTACTTAATAAAATTGCTTGATAATAATTAATACTTTAATATTTGAAAAATGTTTACCCTGAAAATGTAACCATTGGTTTAATAAATGCAAGTGAAAGGAAAAAGTTATACAAAAGTAATTACCTAATAAATAACAAAGTATATAAGTACTTCATTTAGTACTTATTTACATTTATCTTCAAGGTCATATTTCTCACAAGTGTTTTAGACTACCTATTCATACCAGTACTTATTAATAAAAATATTCTAATCTTTAAATTTAAGTACTAGAAATTTGGATTCGAAACTCTACTGTGCAGGGTTAAAGTTAAGGCATAATATAGGTTTTAACTTTGCATGTATATATAAGAAAAGGTTTTTGGGAAAGGTTTGAAGCGATTTTGATTATGGGTAATACAGTGGTTAGAGTGCCCAATTCTCCTGCGAAGGCCCGGATTCCAATCTTATTCTAATATCTAGAAATTTGGATATATGATTATCGAAAATACTTAAGTAAAATAAATAACTTCGGTTATTTATAAGCTCCACAGCTATCAAATTCTTTTAAAAGTACTTTTCCAAATACAAAGTCCCTAACAAAGCCAGCAATTACTTTAATATTCTTTTTAACACAACATTATTAAAAGAAGCATGTTATTTAAAAATAACAGCCAACATATTAAAATTAAGTTTTATTTAAAAAACATGAATGGAAAATTTCAAATAAAGAATTAAGTACTTTAAATTACATTTGCACGATCATTTATTTTTCCAATCATCGTGCATGTTAAAATATAACAGAAAAGCTTCCAAAATACGTATTAATCAGCAAATCAAAGTTCAAAAAAATTTTTAATATAATTTGTTGGCAAAGAAATAACAACAAATATTAAATACAAATTGAAATTGAATTGTCTAAGTTTTTTATACCCGTATGACTATATAGTCAAAGGGTATAATAAATTTGCCATTACGTTTGTGACGCAGAGAAGGAGGGGGGGTAGATATAGACTCAAGTGTATGGATCGGATCAGAATCGAAAAATAAATCGATTTAGCTATGTATGTCCGTCCGTCCGTCCGTCTGTCCGTCCGCACGATAACTCAAAAACTAAAGGAGCTAGGATCTTGAAGTTTTCGCAAATTCGTTTTTTTGCAATAGCCGTCATCGCTATTTAAATCCAGCCATTTTGGTCCATGGGTTCGGGTAGCTGCCATACAACTTCTTTTTTTATATGAGCATTACTCTGTACCTATTACAGCTGCGTATCTGAAATTTTGCCAAAAGTAGTTTAGTTTTATGGCCAAAGTTTCTGCAAAATTTGGTTGGTCTAGTGGAGTGGGTTCGAGTAGCTGTCATATAACTTCTTATTTTATATGAGCTTTACTCTCCACCTAATGAAGCTGGGTGTCTGAATTTTTGCCAACAATTGTTTAGTGTAATGGCCAAAGTTTCTGCAAAATTTGGTTGGTCTGCTGCAGAGGGTTCGAGTAGCTGCCATACAACTCTTTATTTTATATGAGTATTCCACTACACTTAATAAAGCCAAAAGTAATTAACCGGATGATATAATGTATATGTTACGGTCATACGGGTATCCCAGAGTTGACACAGTCTACTCTACTACACTCTTCCTCGTTTTTTTTTGTTTTTATTAACAAAATTTGACGTCATTTTTTGTTAAATCATCATAAAAAAAACATAATAACATTTGTGTTACAAATTAACATTTTTTATATTGTTCTTCTTATTTTTCAACATCGAATATTAATTTTGATAATAATCGATTTATGAATTTAAATTATATTTTATGCATGACAAATTTGTAGCGCTGTACATATATATATATATAAGTAGGAATCAAAATTCAAAATTACTTAAAGTACAAATTACAAAAACAAAATCAAATGAAAACAAAATGCTGTAAAATGAGTACGACAGAGAAAGAGATAATACAGACAAAAAACTTTAAAGAATATAAAATTAATTTACAATAAAAAAAACAAAAATACAAATTACAAAATATTTTAGAATTTATTAAACATCAAGTTTAATATATTCTCGACTTATTAATCGAATTAGTAGTGATCTCATGACACTAACCCAATTGAAGTAAGAATTTAGAACTTTAAAATAAAAAAAAAATAAAGCAAAAAATTAAAATAAATTATAATATAATTTTTTTATGAAATAAAATTCACGATTTTCATGTGATAATAAATTAAAAAAAAAAAAAAAAACAAAATAAAGCGGTAAAAAAAAATTAATAAAAAACTGAAGAAAGAAAGAAAAAAAAACGCAAGTAATAAACAAAGCATTTAATAATACTGAAGTTAAGCAAAAAAGAGAGAAAAAAGCAATACAGTAGAAAGTCTATAAATGAAATCTTTGCAAAATTTTAAGCTCAAAGTAAAATAGTAAAAAAGAATTGTAAAGTAAATTATTGCTTTGATCCTTTATACACGTAAAGTATATTTTATATAGGTCTTAGTAATCTGAATCCCTGTCTGACGTTTTTCTGACCTACTGCATAGAATGTGATAAGATAGTAAGCCTTTTATTTTTAAAGCACATAAGTATATACTATTTATTAATTTTATAAGTGCCCAATATTATTTATTTGATTTATATCATATATAATTGGTAGCCAAGGCGATTTTGCAACGAAAAAATATTTTCCACAATTTTTTTTTCAATTATTTCATGACCCGTGTAGGAAATCAGCACTGCTTCGGTTAATAAGCAAATTGATAACATACCACACCACCGAGTCCCAGTCTTTATTATATCATTATTCTGAATTAAACTCAAACAATTGCTTAGTCAAATCAAATGTGTCTCCGGCAGTTTATTTCAATTTAATTACTCAGTCACGTTTAAAAATTTTAATTTCGTATTAATTTTTATCGCGCCACCTATTTTGTTCTTCGTGTAACTTGTGTAATCGAGGAACTTATTTCAGATTTAATTGATATTTTTTAAACTTTTTTGTTAAAAGTTAAGTAAATAAATAACTTAGAAGTTAACGTCTTAAAAGAGTAAATCGATATATTTAAGTCTTACACATAAGTTAATTTTGGATCAAACAGTATTCTAAAAAAATCTCAAATCTTAAAGAACAGGCTGACAAACACTAGAATTATTAAATAGAATAATAGAGGTCGCATGCATAAAACTGAGCTTGAAATCACTTTAAAATCACTTTTTCAAAAAAAAAACCTGTGCTTGTATTCGTAGTTTTTGTGTGAAAAATTTAGATTTGATTTAAAAATCTAGGGTTAATTTTTCTTTAAAATATTCTGATATTCAACTGGAAATAGCTCTATTCAAAATCTTAGAAGATACACAATGAAAGGTTATTTAAAAAAAAATGAGTATAAATGTGTTTTAAAGTATATACTATATAACATTTACAGTAACGATGAGATGTTTTCATAGGACAACTAATTAACGTCATAATTCATCCAATAACTTAAAATAATAATTTTTAAATCTTTATAAGCCTTCAAGAATTTCTAAAGTAATTATATATATTTATTAAAAATGGTCAACTTAGTTACATTCTAACACAGTTTATTCTACTAGTCTTCAAAACTTCGATTTAAAAATATCTAAGGATGTTAAATATAAACTTTTAACCCTTTTTCAATTTCAGTTGAGTTAAATTAAGTTATTTGATAATAGATTTCGTCCTAGAATTCATCTATAAAAATTTCCAATTATCAAGTTAATTAAAATTTGATTCTACTGTATTATACTTATAATTGAAAAGCAAAAAAACTTAATTAAAAACAAACGAGAATTCATTTTTTATTTAAACTTAATAACCTTTATGATGAACTCCGATTCAATTAATAAATTGAAAAAAATAAAATTAATTTGATTCGTTTCAATTATTTATTGCATTTTATTCGATAAATAAAACGATTCTCGTTTTTTTTTGTCAACAATTTTTTCTTCTTATTCTATTCGTTTTTTTTCGGATATACAAATTTTAATTTATTAATTAAGATATATGTATATATATATATATATATATATATATTTAGTATATCTATATAAGTCAAATAAATATTTAATTTTAATATTAAAGTACTTATAGATTTTGTAACTAACTATATATAGTAGGTATGTATGTAATAATATGTATAGATGAAATAATTGACATGAATAACATTTCTGACCTAATAAAATAATTTTATTTTTAGTAATTTTTGTTTTAATTTTTTTTTTTTTTTTTTTTAAATTTTAAATTTGTTAGTGAAAAATTGCGACTAATTAATAAGTATTTTTAAGTTTATACAGACACAGTTTACGTAATTTAATTAATTAAAATTTTGCCAAATTGATAATGAAATTAAGTTTTTTTTTTTCTATTTTTTGTTTTTTTTTTTTTTTTTATTTAATTTAATAACAAGTTCAATTAGTTTAAATTTTAAATTGTTTAAATCACATTTTACTGATAATTATCATTAGATGAAACATATGTGTTTCATTATTTTTTCATTTTTAGAAACATTTGTTATGATGTTCAGAAATTGTATTTTTAAATTAAAATGCGTTTTAAATTTAATTATAAAAATAGTGTTGGATGATTTCTTCTATAAATTAAAGGTTAATAAATTTATTTTTGGATTTAAATTATATTTTTTTAAAAATTAGGAATAATAAGGTACTTAATTGTTTAATGATAAAATATAACTAATATTTTAAATATTGACGAATTACTAATTATTTAAATAATATTAAATCTATATAACAGGTTTCTTTCGAAATGGTGTAATACCAAACGAAACATATATAAATTAGGTTATATTTATCTGTATTATATTTATAAAAGGAAATCAATTGACAAAAGCTTGGAAGCGTTTTTTAAATCCCGAGTGACCTTCAATAGTCAGAGTTTCAAACTAGATTCAAACTGAGGTTTGGGTTCTGGATTCAAAAAGCAATAAACTGTATTACATTGGCGCTGATTAGACGTTCAGTAAATCAGTCAGTTTCAGATAAGGTAGAATGGCTTTAAATTTGTTTTAGTTTTTTCGATTTCATTCGTTTCAAATTTCTTTGCCATTGTTTTAAACACCAAATTCCAAAACAAAATTCAATATGTTTTATCTGTTAAAACGGGTAAAAGTCTTATTTTACTTAAAGGTGCTTATCAGACGTACAGTGAATCAGTCATGTTTGAATTATAACTTATGTATGAAAGGTTTTGTTTATATGGATTGCTTGGTTTTTATTTAAAAAATTTAATTTTTAATTTCTAATGGTAGCTAACGAATGACATATCTCAGTTTCTGCTATATATAAGGGTGAATTGAATATATCAACCCCCAAATTTTAATCGGTATTTTGTTGAATTTTTAATACTTGACATTCCCAAAACTAATAGAATCCCAAGACCCCATGATACTGAAATCAATTTATGAAAGCTAGTCTAGTGGATACCCACACCAATACTCTATGTATTAAATTTGAACTCATTCCAACGGTTAAATCTTTTAAAAAATCTGGTGTTTTTTATGGGGTTTCCTAAAAATTCTATTACCATGGTCCGATTTGGCTGATTTACGAACTAAACCTTAATGTTGATGAAAAAAAAAGATTCTTACCAAATTTCATCAAAATCGATTGAAGTTTACGGGAGTTATCATATTTGTATTTATTTATTTTTCATATTAGTTAATAAATTTGTACCACCTTGTACGTAAGACATTCCAATATGATAATTCTAGTAAAGTTTAACCCAGTAATAGTTTGCGGTATTTATTAAAATCAGTTTTATATTAATATTATATTTAACTATGTCCAACTTATTACCTACTCTAATCTGATGTTACCGACATACTGGTATATAATTTTATAACAGTTTAACAATTAGCACATAAAAAACAAACTTAGTTACTTCTTTCTTTATTGATATTTTTATTATAAAATATTAATTAAGTAGTTAAAGAATTTTTGGTTTGTTAATTATTATTGTTTGTTAATATTCGTACAGCTGATCCTATTAATAATATAGAATAATTAATAAGTAGTGTGAAAATCGTGACTTGTAATCGTGACTAGTATACATTTAAAACAAAAAAACCTAAAATTAAAAAATCTTCCACAATAGTGTTTAAATAGTCAACTATCATTTAGGTGAGTCAATTTTTTAAGAATTTAAGAATTTTAATTACCTTTATAACTAAGTAAATAATTACATATACAGTGTATACTTATATGTTATAACTTAAAACAAGTACTTATTATTCGTATTTTACTTAGGTAATAATAAATATATAAAAGGCTTATTTTTATTTAAAGATTAGAAACTAATGGATTTTCAGTATTGATAAGAAGGTAAAGGATTACAAAAAAGTAACTATATAGGTACATTAAGTAAAATGCGACTTTGTTAAATATTTCAAAAAGTTTACCTATAATTTTAGAGTTTAGAATTAAAAACACTTAAGAACTTAGTTAATCATAAAACTATAAGTAAAAGCTTTAAAATTAATTCTTACTTGAAGAATTGGACTTTGACTAACTCTAAATATTAACTTTTATTTAAACTCTAAGTACCTGCCGTTAACACATAAATTCAATTCCACCTATAAATAGTTGCATCACCCTCCAATATTTTGATAATTTTTTTGATTGCAAGGAAGGAAGTAAATTTTATTACTTATATAGTAAGATTCTTAAGTACTGAGGATATTCAAGTATTTTAAGTTTTTTCTTCAAGATATAAACAGATATCTGGTCTCTATTGAATTCATTGTTGGGATTTGTTAAACGTTCTGCAAAGGAATTTTCAGACTCTTACGTTCTTAAATCATTGTACAATTGTCTTGTAAGACCAAACCTTGAATATGCTAGTCAAGTTTGGTTTCCGTTTTATATTGTACACTAAAATTTATTGGATTGAGGCCATAAAAAAAATTTTTCTTATATTTGCCTTAGGCCACTTGCCATGGTCGAATCCCGTTATCTTACCACCATATGAACAAAGGCTAAAGTTAATTGACTTGTGTACTTTAAATTTTCGACGAGATGTTTCTGATATCATTTTTATTACAGAAATTGTCAAGGGTAACGGTAAATCTACTTTAATTTCTAGTAAAATTATTATTAGAAATTTTCAACGCCTTCACTCTTGTAATTTATTTAAAACAAATAATCATAGGAATAATTATGACAAATTTGAACCTATTAATAGAATGCTTATTATAGGTAACAAACACAAATTTAATATTGACTTTACACTTTCAAAACATTCCCGAAATCAAAAATTATATAATCACTATTATTGTTACTTGTAAGCTTTTTTATAAACTGTTTGTGTTAAGCAGTTCCTATAAATAAATAAATAAATTCCAAAATAAATAAATACTTATCATCAGTAATCAAATAAAAATATTTTCATTTTTTGCACCAAAATGATTATTAGTCAACAACACCTCAAATAAATTTTGATTAGTAATAGCCCATCATTTATCACAAAAAAAAAATATGATTTGATTATTTGATAAATGATAAGTAATTGGGGTAATAGGGATTTGGCACATTTATTCACTGAATATATGTAACTCTATTCGGACTTGTTATACTAAGGTTTTTAATTTCTTATTTTACTAATTTTAATTTATTTAATGTGATTGCATATGCTTTGTGTTCTCTTATCAGACCGGTGTTATGCTACGGCAATGAAACGTGGACGATCACCCAAGCGATGGCAAACCTACTTTCCCGTCTCGACAGATAAATACTCCGTAAAATTATCGGGCCAATTATCGACCAGGGCCAATTTAGAATGCGACGCAAAGCAGAGCTATACAATGTATACACCGACAGCGATGTTGTGACATACATCAAGCTACAACGCCTAAGGTGGACCGGTCACATACAACGTATGCCAGATTCCCGCATTCCAAAAAAAGTATTGAACGGGAAAATAGATAGAAAAAGACCAGTAGGAAAGCCGAGAAATCGATGGGTTGATGCAGTCCAGTCAGACGCTGTATCAATGCTGCAAGACCAAAATTGGATAACTGCTGCCCAAGATCGCGTGAACTGGAAGAGGATAATTCAAGAGGCCAAGGTTCGATAACGGACTGTAGCGCACAGAAGAAGAATTGCATATGCAATTACAATCTTAAATTTAAATATTCATTCATTAAAAATAAAAAAAATAAGTACCTATTCAGTTAATTAAAGAACCTTATTTCCATAGTTGATGTTTAATTAGCAAATGTATACAAAAAGTCATTTTGAAATTACTTAGTTATATATGTAAATTAAAATTATGAAGCATAGGTATATAATCAACTAATACCCACGAAATTTTTTCTTAATTTTTAAATTATATTTTAATTAAAAATTTCAAATTATTACCTTCGCTTTATTGCACTTATTCAGATTTAATATTCAATTTTGTAATTATAAGTAATAAAAATTTAAAGTACTTCAAAAAATGCTTCAAAAAAAAAAAAAACAGTTTTTCAAATCAATTTTTCAATTAAATTTTAATTAAATGCATACAATATTGTGCAGTGCTTTGAAAATTTATTTTAATTTTCAATTGCCTCGTCTTAACTGAAAGCGCAATACAAATTCAACAAAAAAAAAAAAAAAAACCAACAAATCTTCCGCTTATTAAAAAAACCGGAAGTTTACAAGTGGAAAACATAAAAACAAAACAAAACAAAAAAAAAAATCGATTATAAGTACACTACACATATAATCTCTATTCTTTTTTCTTCTTTAATCTTTATTTTATTTTATTTTTGTCTCTTTCTTACGGATGTGTTCTTATTTCGTTGTCAACTACTTGTTTCATTAGAATTTCATTATTCTTATATTTTGTAAAAAAAAATGTTCATTTAAATTTTTTTTTTTTTTTTTTTTTTTCTTTTTTTTCCTTTATTTTCATCAAAAAATAAAAGAATTGAAATAGAATTCGCAGAATTGATGGGGCCCCGGAATACAAAAAAAAAAATTGAAGTATTTTTATGCAAATCATTTATTCTCAAAATATATTTCATATATCTATAGATTTTACTTGCTTACAATATCAAATATACTTACTTACATATTATATAAATTTATATAAGAACAAATATATACGTATGTATATAATAAGTTGTGCTGAGTATGTAATAATGTTATTTTAAATAAGTAGCTGTTATAATATATATATATATATATATATATATATATAAATTTTTCAACAAGTGAAAAATGATGCAAAATAATTCTTTTGACAATGTGTTCTTTATTTTTATTTGGTTGCTCTTATATTTTTTTAAATTTTAATAAGGAGGTTTTACATGACTCATTTTAATTGATGATTTCATGTTATAATACTTGTTTATAACAATGATCATGCCAATGACTTTCAAAATCTGTTCTTAGATTAAGTATGTGAAAAAGATTAATAGAATTAACAGAAAACTTAATAAAAGAGCTTTTAAGGCTCCAGAGTTTCATCAAGTTAATTTAATATACTTCCTAGTGTTACCATAAGTACTCAATTAATTACTTAACTACTAATTTGAAGAAAATTGCTTATTTTGACATTGTACATTTTTTTTGATATTGAAATTGTGTTTTAACAGGACTGTTATACGATAGCTGCTGAATTGGGTATAATAATGTTTGTAGCAAATATACTTACTATAAAAAGAAGTGATCGTACTATTAGTGCTTTCTTTCAAAGTGCTGACAATTTTATGATCATCTGGTGGATATCATAAGAAAAAATAATATAATGTTTGACATTTAACAATTTTTAAAGGATAAGACAGAATTATAAAAGTTTTTGGTATTTAAAGAATTTTCATTAAATTTCCATGTTAAAATAACAATTAAAAATTACTATAGAAGTAGAGAGTTAGAAGACCTATAAATTTAACTTCTTTTTTTTTTTTTTCTGTTACTCCTCTAGGGGGCATAGGGCTTCCACTTGAAGTCTCCATTGGTCTTTGTTCTCTTATATCTTCCACTGTGTTCCAGGACAAATCGCATCTGTATAATTCCTCTAGGACGGTACGCTTCCAGGTCATTCTAGGTCTACCTCTTCTTCTCGAGCCTCCTTGTGGGTTCCAGCACAGCGCAAATCTAGTTATGGCACTTAAATTTAACTTAACTTAGATTTTTTAAATAACAGTTAAATGTTTTCTGTAATAAGTACTGAATATAAATAAGAGTTTTACAACTGAGTAATTCTGGCCATACTTACAGTACTTTTAGTCTTCAAATAACTCAATTTGTTTATTAATATTTTACAATATCTTGAAGTTTTATAGCCAAAAGTATGTTAATATTTTTAGTTGCGTTATTTATTCCGCCTTGTAACACTGAATTGGCCTTTAATGTATAATTTTCGTCAAAATTTAAATGGTCAATTTTCATTGATGAGATACAACACTTCTTTTTACAAAAAGTCAAAAATGTATCATTCTATAAATATTCCTCGACTTTTATTTACTATGTTTGAAATATTTTTAGGTGACAACTACACATTTATGTTTTTCATCAATGTTTATAGGTCGAATGTACCATACCCCTTAACATTTTATTTATCATTTTTGTAATTAACAGCAAAATTTATTTCGATTATTTATTTTAATTAATTTGTCATACATATTTATTTACTTAGTTATTTATTAAAAAAAAAAAAAATTGAGTAATGTTTAATAATATTAAAGATTCTTGTGTAAATCACTCAAAAAATTTGACCATTGTTTAATAATATTAAAGATTCTTGTGTAATCACGCTTTATCTATTTTTTATTTGTTTTGATATCCATAATTTTTTTTTTTATTAACTCAAAAAAAGTACTTTTTGTGTACTTATGCTTAACATAAGTGTTTTTTTATATTATATATATATATATATATATATATATATATATATATATATATATATAATATATATATATACTTATATTTATTGTCGAATAAGTTTTTGTTTTTTAAAAAAAAAAGTTTGGTAATCATCACAACTTGACGACGAGGACGATAATAATAATAAGTAAATAAGTAATAAAATAACAAATAACACCACCACCACCACAAATAATCTCATCAAAAATAATACATATTTTGTTTTAGTAAAATATTAAATTTGAATATTAAACTGTAGACCGACTTAGTTTGTATATATATATATAAAAAATCCATCATATCATTAAACTTAAAGATACAACACTTTTTTTTCTTACATTTTTCATATACAGTATTTAATATATATATATATATATATATATATATATAATATATATATATACATATATATATATATTTAAATACATATATATAAGTATTATTTTGTATATTAAAATAATATTCCATATTATTATTATTAGTTATCTGTACTTTTTTTTTAATTTATGAATATATCTTAAGATACTTAAGATGCATTTTCAATGTCGTTTATTATTAAAGTGCCTAATATTGTTTTTTTTTTTATTTTGTTTTGACTGCGCAATTTTTTTTAATTTTTTTTCCCTTCAAACTTTTTTTTTTAGTGTATAAGTAGTGTTGTTTTTTTGGTAATTTGGTAATTTAAGGACGTCCTGAGAATACTTATAGTGTATCTGTTGTAGGTTGAATTTTTTATTTTTAAGTAAAAAAAAAAAAATGATATTCAAATTATTATCTTAGCAAATCTAACAGGCAATGATAAGTGTTTTTTTATTTAAAAATAAAAGTAAAAAAAAAAAAAACAAAACATGATTACCAGTTTGTGATAATATTAAAAAAAGAGGGCAATATATTTCGGTTGCACATTTATTTAATTTTTTTTTTTTCAGACATAGGTACCTACTACCAACCTAAATATATGTATGTATGAAAGTATCTGTATGAAAGTATCTGGAAGATAAATGTTATATCATTACCTTTAAAAAATGGAAAAATAAATATGTAGTGAATTTCTTTTGAAAAAATTATGAGATAAATTTGTATCTTATTTTTTTAAATAACTACTTGAAAGTGTTTCAATCTTATGATAACAAAATGTATCTTTAAGTATATATTTATATTTTACGGAATATAAACAGTGGCAAAGAAGAAGACTGGGAAAAGACATACCTACAAAATTAATGTAATATGATTAAAGAACATGATTTTGGTGATTATTTATTAATAAATAATTGTTAAAATTATTCAAAACGAAGTTTTTTTGCAACAAAGAATTTATTTCGGGGACGTAGGTACATTAAAGTAGAGTAATTAGTTATTCATCATGGATTTGATTTTGAGTGAAGTGAATGGCCAGGTTGGTATGGCAATGTTTAATGTAAAATTCAAAATTTAAAGTATTATAAAGGCTTAACATAAGTAATATAGTGTCTAACAGTAGTACTTTAATGTCTAGCAGACTAAATGATAATTCATCAATTTCATTGCACTTGTATTTAATAATTTTCCAACAGTTGTTCAATATTTTTGGATTTTAATTGACAATACCTAATCCTTTGTTTCAAAATATCTGATTACTTATCAATATTATTATTATTATTACTTATCATTTGACCTAAAGTAAATTTAAGTAAAACAAATATTATTGATAAGATAAATAACCGAAATTGTATCAATCTTGTTTCATAATTAAAAAATCATAATTAAGTACTTATCTATTAAATAAAAAATGGTGGTGACTAATCTTCAGATATACATAGATAAAAATTATTATTGGATGGGTAAGTTAAAATTATTTTTGAATAATACTCAGAAAAATTTTGGCAAAATAACATAAAATAAAAATTAAAGTACTCAGTACTTTTCTGAGAGATAAGTACCTAAGGTTTTAATTTCAGAAAAACTCCAATTTTTTTTTAAATTATTTGCGCACCCTGTAATCGAAGCTATGTAGATAAACATTATATATACCAATACGTACTTATTTTGAGAGGGAGAGGTTTTCAGGGATTTCTTTAATACCTGCACATGAGTTAATAGCCCCACACAACTCTCTCAACAGTTTGTTCCCATTAATTTACAAAAGGCTCCTCGCTTAATATCCACATCTCATATTCAAATCTATTCATTTAGGGTTTCAATATATGATATAATATTTCTTTAAGTAAAGTTTACAGAAGATCAGGCAAAATATAAAAAAGTACCTAAAGTATAAAGTATTTCCTTATTTTGAAATATCAAAGCCTTCAGATAATGGGTATATATATATATATATATATATATAAACAGATTATAATATTTTATATATATAAACTTTAATTAGAATAAAATAAGTCAATAAGTTAATGTTTTATAAATTGTAGTATATATATATATTTATTTATTTATTTATTTATAATTAGAACCAGGGCAATAGTAAATATTGCCTGATATTATTATAGTCCTTTGCCAATTTGGCATTTGGGCTTCTTAAATTAAATACTTTTCATTTATTTATAACTACTATATTAATTATTTTGTTTATATTATATATTTGTAAATTTATATTATATTTGGTCACCATGGGGATTTGTAAAGAAAAATTATTTTTTTTTTTAATTAAATATTGAGCTGATTGGGAATCGAACCCGGACCCCCTCGGTTAATAAGCCAAATGCTTACTCATTACACTACAGAAGCCCCATATATATGTATACATTTATGAATATTTAATAAGTATATATTTTAGTTATAAATAAATTATAATAAAACGTTAGAAGGAACTAAACTTGTATCCATATATACACTTAACTATTTTTAAAAAACATTTCCAAATACACTTGACTTAAAAAACTCGATAAATGCAACACTAAATTATTCAATTTTATTACCAAAATGTAAGTAACTATCTATAGCCTTCACAATTCTTATATGATCCTAAAATTAGAAATTTTTAAACAATAAGCTAACAACCATATCCGTTACAAATTAAGGATAACATTTTTATATGTATAGTTTAGTTATATCCTTTGAAATTGTTCTTGATCAGGTATTGAAATACATGTATGCTATGTTTAGGTTTTTCCAAAATTTAACAGGAGTGTAATAAATTAAAAAGGCAACGTAATTTAATATATAACACTTGCATATATGCAGACTAAATATACATACATATTAACATACGTAGGTATATATATATTTTATATGGGAACAAAACTAAAAATAAATTTTGTACTTAATATATATATATATCCTTCTTAGGTGTTCATTATATAAAACGGATCATATTCAATTTTATTATGCATAGTAATATTTATACATTTGTATGTTAATGTAACATATGTATAGGTATATATATATATAAACAGATGGTAGTGCTGTATGCATCATAAAAAAATATATTTTCATATATGCACAAAAAATTAAATATATACAAATTATATATGGTAATATATATATTGCATTCAATGGGTTTTACAACATAATATCATAAAATTGTTTAAAAAATGAGGAAGAGTGTAGTGGAGTAGACAGTGTCAACTCTGGGATACCCGTATGACCGTAACGTATACATTATATCATCCGGTTAATTACTTTTGACACAATTTCAAACATACAGCTTTGTTAGGTGTAGTGTAATGGTCATATAAAAGTGGGAGTTGTATGGGAGCTACTCGAAGGCTCTGATGTAGACCAACCAAATTTTGCAGAAACTTGGCCATTAAACTAAACTATTTTTGGCAAAATTTCAGACACACAACTTTAATAGGTAAAGAGTAATGCTCATATAAAATAATAAGTTGTATGGCAGCTACTCGAACCCTCTGCAGTAGACTAACCAAATTTTGTAGTATAGCCATTACAGTAAACTATTTTCGGCAAAATTTCAGACACGCAGCTGTAATAGCAATACTCATATAACAAAAGAAGTTGTATGGCAGCTACCCGAACCCATGGCTGGCTGGACCAAATGGCTGGACCAAAATGGCTGGATTTAAATAGCGATGACGGCTATTGCAAAAAAACGAATTTGTGAAAATTTAAGATCTTAGCTCCTTTAGTTTTTGAGTTATCGTGCGGACGGCCGGACATACATTATCTTTCGATTCTGATCCGATCGATACACTTGAGTCTATATCTACCCCCTCTCCTTCTCTTCGTCTCAAACGTTATATCAAATTTATTATACCCTTTGACCTACAGTCATACGGGTATAAAAAAACACAAACTAAAATATTCTTCATAAAAAATTTCTCTGCTTAATTAAATTATAAATGTAGTGACAGTTCAAGGTAACTTGCTATATAATTTGCTTTTATTTAGTTATTAAGTATTAGTTTTTAGAAGCTATCCTGTTTATTTTAGCTTCTTTTAACTTCAGATTAAATTAAAAGTGCTTTTCATCTAATATAATAACAGGCACTTCCTGGAAACAAATGTGTATAAGACGTACCTATTTATATGTTAGTGTTAATTATTTATGCATTTAAAAGGATGTAGGTAGTTCAAGTTAAGGATGACATTGATTTAAAGAAGTTCAAGTACTTATTATAAGTGTATAGTTGATTTTTTGAATTATACTAAATAATAAATAAAGAGAAATTCTACAATTTCAAGTCATATTCGAAATGACTTCCGTTTTATTCTTCACTAAAATAGTATTATATAGAAAGTAAAAATCCAAAAGCACTTTTAAGATCTATGGTGATTTATATTGTCTAAATATTTATATTCATAATAATTACTTATTGTGCAATTGTAAAATTTGTAATTCAAATAAGTAAAAATCATTAATTAACCTCAAACGTAGAGTATCTTTTTTTATAATTCTATTATTCTGAAATCACTTAAAAATAATTTAATATATTTTTGTAAATATAACTAATTATATAGGGAGTTTTTAAAAGGAATTAAAAACTAGATATTTCTAAACTGCTGTCAAAAAACCAAATGTATCAAAGAATATATTAAAGATCTTCAGGTTCATCAATTTTAAGATAATAAAAAATCTATATACGTAACTAGAGTTTTCATATAGTTAGTTATTTAGATTATACCTTAACTAAATATTGACTTCACTTTTTAGCACATTTTCAAAAAATTTTGTAAAAATGTGCCTATATAGTTTTACTCCGTCCGTCCGTCCGTCCGTTGTATGTCTGTCCGTATGTTTACAAAAACTTTTACATCGTTTGAAATAGAAAAAAGAAATTTTAACCTTTATTTAATTTTATTTTTTGAATTTTTAAAATTAGAAAGAAATAATTTCGTAGAATTTTTTTTTGTAGTCCCATCCGTTACGGAGCTGCAGCCCCCTAAATTTGGGAAAAGCCCTATATTCAAATTGTTATAACAAGAGTTCTATTAGGTGTATTTTTAATCTGAAAATGGCAAAATATAGCTGGTTTTATAAACTTTATTAAATTTTTAAAAGACAAATGTTTAGTGTTGCCATACGGTACTAAAATTTACCATTATGCAAAACTCAACTTTTGCAAAAATTTTGGCTAGACATATCTTCTAAACGGGTTAAGCTAGCGTCTTGAAATTTTGGGAGTAGTTAGATGCTCAGAAATAAGAAGAAGTCGGTTAACAAATTTTTTTTTGTCACGTCCCCTGTTTTGCAGCTATAAGGGTCCGAAAATTTAAATTTTGCGATTTTTAAACACCTGTAACTTGAATATTTGTTCAAATTTGTTTTTTGCTAATACACAAAATTTGAAGGTCCAAAATTATACTTTAACATATGTTAAAAGATTTTCTTAAATTTAAAAGCAGTTCTTTAAATTGAATTAAGTGTTTCTCAGTTTTAACCATTTTTGCTTAAATAGTAAAATTCTAAGTAAAATTCCAAATTTTGGTATAATTCACAATTTAATTCCTTGAACCTAAAAAAGTTGGGGTAAGCGGAGTAGTGAGGATAAGATCCTTGAGAAATTTGGCAACCTTCCACATAGAGGGGCTGGCTATTAGGACTTAAAAATTAAAAAAATTACTGTTTCTATAAGTAAGTAGAAACTTAGTCACCAACGTATATATTTCTTAAATTAAACGTTAATATTGCAGCTTCAACATTATATTCCGATAAAATACTCAGTATGAAACATTATATTATTTTGAAAATGTGATAAAACTGAAGAATTTTAACATTGATAACTCTAATATATTTTAACATAAATTAAAAGAACCTTCGCACTCTTTATTACCTAATTACCTATAGCCCACAATGTATTAAGTTTGTTTTTTAAACTATTAGACTGACACTTAACATTGTTATTTTGCATTTAAATTAATGCTAAGTGTATATATATACCAGTGTGAATATCAGACAATTGCGCAAAATACCTTTTTGAAATGGAACTTCAATTTTTTCTTATGACAGTTTTAAGATAAGTATTAACATATTTAATAAAAAGTTGGAGGATCTTGCTGTGTGGTTATAACAATAGCTTAACACTATCTAAACATTTCAAAGATAAATAGAGCTAAGTGCGCTTTATATCAGACATAACACTTCATTACTAATATTTAGAATTACAATACATTTAATTATACTTAATAATTGCAAAATTTAATAACTTTAAAAAAACATCTTAACAAAAATATCTGAATACAAAAATCTGTTTACCTTTTAAATAAAGACCAAATATATAAATATCCATTATTATACGAAAATTGATTTTTTTTTTATCCATAAAAACGTTTTATTATTTATTAATTTTCATTCTATGAAATTCAACTTTTTTTTTTTTTAATACATGTATATATTATGTATCACTAAATTCAGAATAATTTAAAAAAATTTTATTTTTTTAAATAATAAAAATAAAATATTTATTTAAATACATGATCTTAATTTCGTAATTAACACTTTTTTTTTAAATTTATCATTATTAACTTATTTTTTTTCAAAATATTTAAATCAAAATTTCAATCTGTGAAAATAAATAAAAATATTAAAATTAACTAGGTGGTACGTACTTTGGTACCTCCAACCTCCAGTACCTATAATTTCTGAATAAAAATATACTCAATAATTTTTTGCAAAATTTTTATTTAAGAAATTTGTTTTACTTTTAAGAGTTAATTATGAAAATATTGTTAAAATAACATCACTTGAAAAATCTATTGACACATTTAAAATAAATTTTTAACATACATATTGGTAGGTATACAATTATTAATTTATTCTTTTATTCACATATTTTTTTTAAATTAATTTTAATTGTAAATTAGAAAATTAAAGAATTCTTGAAAAAATATTTTATTATTATAACTCTCCCATATTTTATTTTTTTTTTATTTTTAAATATTTTATTCGCAATTTAACACTTTTTAATAATCATTATCCAACAACAATAATACTAAAAAAATAAATACCGTTAGTTAAATAATCACCTGTAAAAAAAATAGCATAAATAAATAAAATAAAAAAAACCCAAAATTAAGTATTTAATATTTAATTAAAAAGAATATATAAGTTAAATAGGTATATGTTTTTATATAAACACAAAATTTAATATTAAAAATTCTTCACATTTATTTATTCAAAAAAAATATACACAACTAAACAAACATATAAATAAATTGTAAATATTTACTTTTTTATTTATTAAATTTCACGTGATTTCTGAAATATGAACATATACATATGTACTATGTTCTGTGTATATAGAATATTGAAAACCAACATTCTGTTGATCAATTCTG